>JBCEWC010003189.1:0-31227 GCA_038996855.1 Solanum aculeatissimum
TTGACATATTATATTTTATTTCTATTTGAAGTCTAAAAATCATATTGTATGAGCTTAAATTGATGAGTACAAAATCTTCTATACTTACTTTTCAGTTTTCTCCTTCTGGTAAGTCTTTTACCTTATTTAACTCTCACAAATTGATATAATAGTATTGTACTATGTAATTATCACTGTTTCTTTCTACCTTATGTTATATTACCGGGGATAAATATAGTTTCTACTAGCTACTAAGTTTACAAATTGTGTTTATTGTCCCTCATTTTTTTCTCTATAATAATTTTACACATGTAAGTTTTGTTAATACCTTAGATCTAATACTAATTATGACTAGATTTAACATAGTACAATCTAGTAATGGAGTCCAAAACGGTGCAAAGTTAGTTTTGTTATCTTTTTTCTTTTACTTATAAAAGTTATCTATATTTTCAATAAAAAAAATCTTGGTAGACAATGTTATTCTCGAATGAGGTCTCTGTCAAGTCTAAATTTCAATTAATTGAACTTCAATGCGGATTATGAACATTGAATGAATAATTAAAAAAATGTATACTCTTATGACAATACGAAGATTATGAACATCGGATGAATAATTACAAAAAATGTATACTCTTATAAAAATATTAAGAATTTTTCAAATATTTATAGTATTCAATTTAATAATATTGGCGTCTCGCACACGTACGCTAAACTAGTATAATTAAGAGTATCAAGCAAAATAAACTTAAAAACTATTTCATTAATTAAATTGCTACATACAAAAAAATTCACTCAAATAAATAAATAAATATAAGGAATATATTGGTAATTTGGTACATATGCATATATGCCAGATATATTGGTAAATATGTATATATGGATATGATATTTCGATTTTAAAAAATTAATTTTCTACTACCCAAAAAAACTGCTTGTGCTCCCGATTGACCAAACGGTTTGATTTTCCAATAAATGTGTTTTTTCCTTAAAATAAAAAATTTTGGTGTTCCAACAGGCCAAACAAGCTCCTATGCATTCTCACTAAAACAACTGAGATAAATACAATGTGTGGTTAAATATTTACCCTCAATTTCTTACATTGTCCTGTATATGATTAGTCCTCTTCGTATAGACTGTTAAAGAGAGACCTATTTGCTTAATGTTTACATGGTAAATACTACTAAGGTTAAGTTTGAATCTAGTTGAACTTACCAAACAGTATTGCATGTGAAAATAATTGAATCTACTAGTGTTATTTAGCACAAATAGGCAGCCACACAGAAATTATTTGGGTGATACTTGATAACAAGGCCCATTTGGTTTTCGGTTTGATTGGACTGATTTCTCCAGTCAAGAAAGATACAAGTTTGCAGTAATTATTGGCGTTTGAAGTTTTTAGTTTTTTGAAGGACCCAAAAACACACACACTTGGTATTTGGTTTAAACGAGAATTATTTTACAAAATTTGAACCTGACGCTTCGGTGCATATATAGGAAGCCTTAAAAGTTAGCAATTCGTGGAAGCAAATTTCTCATTTTGCTTGCACGAAGGATTGAAGTTTCTTGGTCCCATTTGCCTTTGCCTTCTGGATTTCTAATTTTCACAGTACTCAAGATTTTTTTGAAAGCAAGCCAAAAATGCCCTCTGCTCAAAGCATTAGATTTGTAAATCACACATGGACCCATGTGATCTAATAGTTCCAAGATCTCGAACCTAAAACCATGCAATTATATATTTTTGGACTTTTTTCTATTACATGATTTTTATTTTTTTTGTTCAATGTATTCCTTTACCAATTTAACCATCCGGTTTCCCAAACCCTTTGACTCGACTAATACGGTATCGGTGGGCTAATCTAATAAAGGGATGATCATAACATCCCACCACACCTTTCAGGTGTATAAATGTACACTAACTTGAAAAACAATTAATAATGCTTAGACAAATATACTGTATGCATGGATGTTAGAGATGCCAATTATTTGAGCTAATCTCTAATTAATTAAGTATAGATTACATGAGTAGACTTATTTGCATTGTTTACTGAAACATGTCTGACCTCTACCTAATCTTCTTATTCTTCATTACTTTCTCAATTTAGATCCACCTACTTTTAAAAGTAGAAATATTACACTCAGGAAGCCCATACAAAATGAAACAGACCATGCTATTCATATACTCCCTCCGTTCCAATTTAAGTATGTTGATTACTATTTGGACAGTCAAAGGATATTTTTTTTGACCATACTATATTCAAATACATTTTAAATTGTTAACTCGTGACTAGTAATACTTTTTATTTTTTTTTAAATGAAGATCCTTTGTCCAAATTCACACCCAACATTAATTAGTTTGGCCCTCGTATTTCAAATTTTTTGGGACAGAGACGAGCAACTTTCACATTTACATGTCTGACCAAGATTGTGTTAAACATGATATCACAACATAATATTTATCAGCCGAGTTATATTATCAGTGGTTAGAGTAAATAACATGGAAAAAGACATATTTTTACCTGTTTGATACTTAACAAGGAAACTGTCCTGATCAAATCTGTTTTCTCATTTATCAAAGAACTTATAATCATAGCATCCATTATCATTGAAGGATATGAAAGTAATTGAACACCAATTTCACAATCTTTTAGCCTTCAACTTGAAATTGAAGCAAAAAGCCCAACAGAACTTGTTTCAAGAGGATAAAAATGCCAACTTTTTGTCAGAAGGGCAAAAAAACATGGCTTCTTCAACCACTTATTTCCTCCACATTCTTGCCCTCTTCTTCATCTGTTTGCCTCTGGCTAATACAATAGATTTCAGTTACCCTGCAGTATTCAACTTTGGTGATTCAAATTCTGATACGGGAGGCCTTGTTGCAGGCGTTGGTGATCGCCTAGAGCCACCTAATGGACAAACTTATTTCAAGAATCCATCTGGGAGGTTCTGTGATGGCCGACTAATCATCGATTTCTTCAGTAAGCTTCCCAATTCAAAGTCCATTTCTTTCCTTTTTGGAGGGTAATGGTCTTCATTTCAAGGTTATATTGATACGCTGTTGTTTATTTTGTTATGGATTTTTGTTGCAGTGGATGCAATGGACCTGCCATTCCTGAACTCCTATTTGGACTCCGTTGCTGCACCAAGTTTCAGAAAAGGAGCCAACTTTGCAGCTGCTGGTTCAACCATACTTCCTGCAACTGCATCATCTGTTAGCCCTTTTTCATTTGGGATTCAAGTTGCTCAGTTTTTCAGGTTCAAGAATCGGGTTTCTGAAATTCAAGCAAAGAGTAAGTTTGATCATGTTTCTGACCATCAGGGACATAAAATAAGAATCCTGTATATCCTGTGAGATTTTATTGATTTTCTTTGCAGCCAGGAAATATGATAAGTACCTTCCAGCTCAAGATTTTTTCCAGAAAGGACTTTATATGTTCGACATAGGCCAGAATGATCTTGCTGGTGGATTTTACTCCAAGACATTGGATCAAGTTCTAGCTTCAATCCCAACTATTCTTTTAGAATTTGAAAACGGTGTCAAGGTCAATTCTTATAACAGTGAATAATACAGAATTTTTGTATTGATTATCAATTGCAAGTTGTAAACTCATTTCGCTTCCTCTTTGACATCACAGAGATTGTATGACCTAGGGGGCAGGAATTTCTGGGTCCATAATACAGGTCCATTAGGGTGCTTAGGTCAGAATATAGCCAAATTTGGAACTGATGCATCAAAGTTGGATGAGCTAGGATGTGTTAGCGCGCATAATCAAGCAGCAAAAATGTTCAACCTCCAGCTTTATGCCCTTTGCAAGAAGCTTCAGGGCCAGTATTCAGATGCAAATATCACTCATGTTGATATTTTCTCCATCAAGTCTAATCTGATAGCAAATTATTCCCGAAATGGCAAGTTAGCAAGTTTCTTTATTCACAGTTCCAAAAGAGAAGATTGTATTATGCAATTACTTTGGGATTTCCAGATTTTAAAATTCATGAGAAATAAAGTGATATTGTTCCACCAATATCATATGAACTTTGTTAAGAAGAGCATGTCCACTGTGTTCTTCACCGGAAGGCCATGATTGGAGGAGAGATGGTACCTTTGCTTTCTTAATTTGGCTGAATGAATATATAATACTTGGTATTTTGCATTTATGTCTTGCAGGATTTGAGCAGCCACTAATGGCTTGCTGTGGATATGGAGGACCTCCACTCAACTATGACAGCAGGATTGCCTGTGGTCAGACAAAGGTGTTGGATGGAAACAATGTCACGGCCAAAGCATGCAATGACAGTAGTGAATATATCAATTGGGATGGAATTCACTACACAGAAACTGCAAACCAGTTTGTCGCCTCACAAATTCTCACCGGAAAGTACTCTGATCCACCCTTTGCAGACAAGATGCCTTTCCTTCTTAAACTAAAGTTCTGAGGAACTAACCTGCTTGTCATTGTTTTATTCTTTGTTATACTTATTATAATTTTCTAAAGAAATTCAATAATTTCATGGATTCCTAACAATATGGATCATGTCATGAAAAGTACCGCTAAATCCCCTTTACGTTATCAGCGACACAACAGGAAAGTTTCTATACTTCTTATAAAATGAAATGGTAATATCCCTTACGTTAGGGAAGGTCCAAATTTTCATATTTATCCTTGTTAAATTTCTCATGAATCAGTCATTTCCGAATAGACCATTTTGTACACGATACTATACATGCTTACTCAAGTCTCATGAAAATGTAACCTTCCAGAATTAGACAGTTCACTTCTTTGAAACATATGCATAGTATTGAGCCATAGGAACTACGAATGCAATCACTAACAGCCCACCAACCACAAGTGTGAATTGTCCTCTTTTCTCATCTGTTTCCTCTCTGGATTTAAAGTTGGACTCTCTTTTGTTATCCTTGAGTTGGGGGCCACCAGGATCAGGAAGGCCATCAATGGCAGCAACAAGACGTTTGGCAGTGCTGAAAATTGCTTCATTGTACTTCTCTTCAGTAGCCAAGACTACAAATATTGAAACCAATAGCCTCATCATCAGAAACAAGAGCATTAATGTACAAGTTTCATTGTTAAACAAAATAAATTTGTTCCGAGGTCGCTAACTCTCCTATATCTACAGCAAGAGTTGTCCAGAGAGTTAATACTTGATCAAATAGTCATCTAGACAGAGAAAAAGCATATGGCAGTTGATAGTTCTGTGTGAAACGTCTGAAATTTGGTTTATCCAAAAAACACTCTAAATCCATGAATCTGAACCCCCTTTTCTAAATTATGAGGCTTTCAATAACAACTTCATTAAGAAAGAAATTTAGGCACTGCATTAATTTTATCAATTGGTAAATAACTGAACAAAACCTTGGGCCTTGGGTTTAACCTTCCAGAATAGACAATTTAAGGGAGAATACTCCAACAACAAAAAAAAACATTCATCCCAGTATATTGCCTCTTAAACCTTAAACTTGTGTTGCGATTTTATGAATACTTACAAGACCCATGGACCAACGAAAGAGGGAAGTTAGAATGAAGTGGTGAAAGCTCGTGAAGAAAATAGCAGTAGCAGGCAACGACTAGAAGTCCCCCATATCTGTCACAACTCATACTGGGAGGGAACTAATTAACCCTGCCATTCATGACGAGTTAAAATAACAGGAGTCGTGTGATCTTTTAGTCGCTGAGTTGTCAAGCATCTTTTTTGCATTGTGCATTTTTCAAACAAAAATTACGACTACACGATTGAATTCACTCTTCTAAAAGCTACTCATCCCATAACTTGCGCTTGCCTCGTACGATTGGAATGTAGCTATCAAGACTTGATTTCAAACCACTAGTTAGAATTTTCGCCTTTACTAGCAGTCCTTGTAATTAGTTGTTATATAACATAACAATCAAAGTTGATACCTAGACCTTTGTACTTTTTGTTTTATTAGGTCATGATATTCAAGATTATGAAGGGGAATTCTTCAGCAAACCTTCAAGTCAAAGAATCTCAACCTTCTTGGTGCTTTAATTGGGCTGCAAAACTATCTTAATGCACACATACCTAGAGATGCATGTATAGAAAGATTCCTTGAATGAAGGAAAAGTTTTCACAACGATGAGATGTAATGACAAGCGAATCCCGCTATTGTAGAAAAGGAGACTAGGTGAACTTTGTTGAAGTTGGTGTTTCTAGGTCCTGTTTGTAATTCCATAGACATGACAAAGAGACTCAATTTCACTAAATTGCTTACATGCCATTTGTGCACAATGGTCTAACTCAACCCAAAAGCTAGCTTATGAGGTTAGGATTGGCCAAGTCCTTTTCCAACCAATGTGGACTTTAACCCACTCTACCACCATTATTAATGTTGATGAAGAGCATAAGACTTTTCTAGCCAAATACAATTTATGAAAAGTATTCTCTATTATACTAATTCTATGTACTATACTTCATGTCCTTACCAAGCTTGTTAATCTTACTTTTTGCCAATGTTCTCAATAAGCCATTCAGTTAGAAATCAACCTCAATGACATAATTAATCATGTGCCCAAGTGGCAAGGAATAGAAAGCAAGTATATCCTACCTGGAAGGTTCTCTGAGACGGTAGCATCAAGAACAGTATCTCCAACAGCCTTAACAAAATCAGGGCCACCAGTTATTGCGCCTTCCTTTTGACTTGTAACGAGCACAACTATGCCCTTATCATTTCCTTCTTCAACACTAGGGTACCACTTCTCCAAAACTTGGTCAGCATACTCAAAAGCATCAGCTTTACTCTACAAAACACACAAGTTACCATTTCCATTATTTTTCCTTCCTCAGTATAGTTTTGCATGTTGAGGTCTACCAGCACATAAGTTTCTCCAAGACAATAGTTTACAAAAGAACTAAAGTACTTTAAGGCATATCAAGTAGAAAAGCACTATAAAGATTGAAACTTTTCTACTCAATAAATATAATTCAGAATACCAATTAATAGATTATTAGCAAGATAACGAAGAGAAGCAAAATTACAGTGAGCTTGCGGACAGTGATGACATTAATGTGGAAGCCTTTTCTCTTCTCCACATCAGACAACAATGCCTTCAAATCAGACTTTGTCACCCTGCTAAGCACACCAGCATCATCAACCACATATGAGTCCTTTGGAGGACCTTCATTTAACACATCAAATTCAGATGCCAATGCAGAACCAGAGGACACAACTGGACAAAAGTTGAGGGCTAAAGAAATAGCTAGAGCAGCTAATCCTTGCTGGACATGGGAAACCCAACTTTTGGGTGCTGAAAAAGATTCTTTTTCAATCTGGGAATGCTGTTTCCTGAGGCTGCAGCAAATTGGCTTAGTTGATCTGGGTAAGTGAGAAAGGGAAAGCAAGGGCTTTGAAAGGGAAGTTTTGGGGTTGAAGAGAGGAGAAAAAGGAGGGGAGAGAATGGTTTCCATGGGAAGAGAAACGGTAACAAATCAAAAATTGTGAGATCATACAGAAAAAAGTTGTTTTTTTGTTCAGTGTGACACTGGCTCTCTGTTTCTGGTTCTCTTTTTTGTTCATATTTCGGGTGGTTTGTGTTGTGTTCTGTTGTGTCTACTTCATTGGTCGAGGCTGAATCTTGATCTGTTATGGATAACGTTTTTCCTCAGCCATGGAGAAACAGAAGGGCATTCTGGTCTTTTCATAATCACACTTAACAAAATAATCTTTGCCCCAAGCCTTTGGAATTTTATGGTGTTTAACCAAAATGGTGACAGGTGTCAGTCACTAAACGGTAAGCACAACCAGCTAACTTATGCTGCGAAGTAGCAAACAAATCCTCCTTAAACCCTCTTCTCAAATTCCCAAAACCTCCATTTCGTCTTCAATCTCCTTGATCGCAAATGGCTTTAGGGCGGTTGCACACGCTTCGAAACATCTATAGAACAGTTGAAACTCCAGAGTTTTCTACCTTGTAAGCTGCTGTATTCTAGTTTCCGTGCATTATTTACAATCTCTATTCTCAAATTCGTATAATGCATTTAAATTCTTTCTCCAAAGAAGTTGTTATATTTGTTTACATGCGAAAACGGATTTATTAGCTAAACAGCTAGCTGCCATTTCCGGTTAGGTTAAAAATGTTTTTTTTTTCGGATTTAAAAGGTGTCTCTTGTGTCAAATCTGACTCCTTATTTGATACTGCAGGCTTGCCAGCTCAAGAAACAATTCAAAAGCTATTACAAATGGTAAGTATATGATGCATTCAATTTCTAATTCTATCTCTCAAATGGGTTTGTTGAAATTTACTTCATTTTGGTTGTGTTTAGAAGCTGATTGAAAGATAAAGTGGAACAGGCGAATGAATTGTTTTTTATGGTGGTTGTTCTCACTTATGGGATTGGTTGCAATATAAAATCGTATATTAAGCTGGTGTATTTTAGCTGAATTGCATCATATTGGAATAAATATGTTGATTTCTGATTATGAAATTTACAAGTTTCTGCCCTCCTTTTCCATTTCATTCATTTCTGTTCTTATGAGGGATAACTCGTATCTGTAATGAAATGAATTGTATTTCCTTGTGATCCGATACCAAGTGCTGGAGCGATTTCTCTTGCTTATATAAATGGCCAGACTTCCATCCACGGTATGAGCGATCTACAACAAAGACCTGTTCACTTGGTGAAAGACCACTCACTCTGAATCAGTTATTTTACTTTCTTCCTTCTTGTTTCCTTTTCGTTCTGTTGACCTCTCTGCCTTTTAGAATTTGAACTCTGAGCTATTGGTGGAACAAACATATTTCAACTGTCTACTCCTGGTCTTCAGTTCCACATATCACACTGAGGAGCTTATCATCCTGCATACATAAGGACCGTGGAGGTATCCCCTGGACATCTGGAAATAATGCAGTGCTCCGTTCAACCACGGTGAGTTAGATTTGAAAAGAAATATCAAAATTTTGTCGGGGGAAACTTTTCTTTTCTTTTTATAATTTTAATTTTGTGAGCATTTTATCTAAGTTTTAACTTGCACGTAACTAGTAGTTGTCTCAAGTGGTTTCAGCACCTTGTGTTTGACAGTTGACGGAGCATATTGAAAGTCGAGATTCATTAAGAAGAATTTTATAACTAAGAATCCCAAAAAGTTAGAGAACTCTATTTTGACCTAAACTTTCGTTATTATCGTAGTTTATAATTTTCTTATATTAAGTAGCTTTAACTCCAATATAAAAGTTCTCTTTTATGCTGTTCACCAACCAATTGAACAAGAGCTTTTATCTGCTCTTCTTATTTCACATAAAATAAGGGAAGTTTAGGCTAAGGGGAGTCTTGCAGCAGAAGAGGTGAATTTTCTGTGAAGTCTATGGAATCCCAATTAATGGTTGACACTATTATGGTGTGTCCTTTATCTCTTTTAGGCGGATCAAAAGTTCTTTTTGAACTATTTCAATGTTATTTTAAAACTGGTTGATCAGTTAATCTGTTGCTGTCTCTTCTGTACTATTTCTCCTTTTTAGTTTGCTCACTTTTTCTTCTAGTGGAATTGATACTTCTGATCGTTTTCCTTGTAGCAAACTAGCAATTGTATATCCTTATTTCGTTGAATGAGAACTTTGATCACTCCCACCACTTTCACTTTCTGTCTAGATGCAGGAGCCAATAAGCTATGGTTACATGCGGTCAGTAACAACTCACGCAAAAGCTCCAGCTCAAGCACGGCAAATGGTAGCAAAATTGAAACACAGTTAGTGATGAATAAATATGCATGGTTTCGTTTTGGTTGTTACTCGTTAGTGTTTAGCACATTAATCTATTACGGCCTTTAGATTATTCTTTTGATATGGTAATTTCCTCCCTTGGTGGGTCGGGCCCACAATCTTAAGGTTAGAGATAGATGTGCTTTCCACTCGAGCTATCCTCTCTTGTCAAAATAAAATTTTCTTGTATAATTAAGTTGGATAAACATTTAAGCTTTAAATTTTTTCCGTCTATAGGGAGCAGTCAAAGTGTCTATGCAGAGTCCTGGAATCATATATGAGCCTTATGCCCCTCGTGACAAAATCCCGTTCTGGAAGCGGTAAATAAGACTTCTCATGCAATTGGCTATTGATTTTCATTGTTCGCTCTTCTGATTAATATCTAAATATAAGACTTCTTTGGAATCAGTTTTAGTCTATATATAACAGAGAGAAAACTATTATGGTATTTAAGTAACTTTTGATGTGGCAATCTGGGACCCTCAAATTATTTGTTCTAGATACAAACTGGCAGTGGTTAGGACAAGATGGATTGTATATACTCACATAAGATGGAATCATAAGGAGAAAATGTAATGTGGAGAAAACTGAGGCAAGCTAAATATGGACAACAAGCACCATTGTGCACAAATGAGGTAGTAAGTTCTTTTTTTTTTTATAACCGAGAAATCCGTCTGTGGCCTGCCCTTTGGGACCAAGGTAGTAAGTTCTTATGGGCTTCGTATATGGAAACATATAAGAAATCAATGGACTAATTATTAGAAATATCTAATTCAAAGTGGAAATAGGAGGTTCTTTGAAGATGGAAAGGAGATGATTTATGTTGTCAAATATGGATGTGTTCAAAATTTGTACTATTGGATGAAAGTAAGTTTTGATTTAAATGGGTGTGACATGCTGGACTTGTTAGAATCTTTGAATCTGTATTGTAAACCAAGTCATGCTTTCTGTACTTGCTGGAGTACTATCTTGGTACCGTTTATCAATAAAACTCTACCTTATAAGAAACATCTTATTCAAAGTAGGGAATGTAAATTCACCTTGACAGATGCATAGTTAGGTCATACCCTCCTTAAAGAAATGTTTTCAGATCTCATTTGTAATGCTGCTGATAAAGAGGTCACAGAAGCTGAGTGCATTATAAATAAAATTAGAAGTGCTTCATTCAGTGATTTGGAGTTCTTTACACTTTACAATCATGCAAAACAACTGTGTTCAGCTTTTCAAATCTTGATATCAGGTATTTCACTAGAAATGGTTGGAAAAGGACAAAGGAGGATCTTACTTCTGAGGTAATTATTTGTGCATCTGTCCATTCTATATACACCCATTTGTACTGCTACTTGGCTACATTCACAAAAATAATTTGTTTCAAGATCTGCTATTCTTAAGTTTTTTACCCCTCATAGCTTCTTCCTTCACTTAGACTCGGGTTAATTATAAAAAGTTATTGAGATTATTTAAGGGTGAGTATGCAAAAAGTTCTTATTATGTGGCCTTTATCTTCATTATCATCAGCTTTACACATCAAATTTGTCTTTGCAGCTCAAAAGTGCATATGCCATTTCTAAATTACGAAAAGCTGGATATTCAAAACAAAAGTTCTATACTGAAGCTATTAGCATATACAAAGAGGTGCACTTTTGATGGGTTTTTTCATTAATATGGACTTCTTGGATGATTGTTGTGCTCTGGTTTCTGTTTACTAGTTGCATATTTTATGTTCAGCATGTGACTCACATGTACTTTTGCCTTTCTCCTTTCAGATAAATACCCAAATGGCGAACGGAGGAAAGGCAACTTTGAGGAAATTAGTTACGGAGCATATGTACTCTGTAGGTTCTTATACCTGGTATATTTATTCTGAATTCACCCCGAGCCTTCAATCTTGTTGCTTAACCTGGTCATTTGGATGAAGCAACGAGATAATGCATTTGGCATGGGCTAGGTCCTCTTTGTAGTGAGTGGATTTTGGACCACTTCAATTTTCATACCTTGGCTGTTGAGTTGGTCCAAAGTTATCTGAATTTGTTGTGGGCTGTTTAATTACTTCACTCTTTCTGACTTCAAATTTAAAACTAGTCTGTTTGACATATTTCTTCCTTTGGTCTTACAAGACAGGCTCTCAAGAATGAGATCAAACAACGAGAATCAGTGTGGCCTACTGTCTACTGGGAATTAATTGAACCAATTGTTAAAGTGCGAACTCTACGAGCTCGATTGGCAAGTACCAATCTTTAACCATACTTAAGCTCATAACTGCCTTGGTTTGCATGTGTAGGAACATTATATAACTACCAGGACACTAGGTGGAACTCAAGATGTTTACCTTTTCTATGTGATGGATATTATCTACATTTTTTGTCTCTCTTGTTTGGTTTGTCAGGAGCAAAACCTTTTCTGCTGACCCTTCATAAATTCTCTGCCTTGGGTTCTGATGGACACTTTCCCATGTGATGGATGTGATCTACATTTTTCGTTTCTCTAATTTGTTTTTTTCAGTAGCAAAGCCTTTTCTGATGACCCTTTCATAAATTTTCTTCCTGTGTTGGTTTTGGAATTTTCTTTCTTGGAGAAACCGTATTCAATAGGGTCGATAACAATTCACATCAGGGTTTAAGAAATAGTGCTAGTTAAACTGGGATGTTAAAAATTAAGGCCCTAGAGGCTATTTGATATTGGAAGTTGTTGAATTGCTTTTCTACTCAGTTTTCTATATCAGGTACTATATGTGTTGTATTTCTTATCTTTTTTAGGCGAAGGCGAACTGTAGAGAGTTCATAATGTCAAAGATAATGTGAACTGAAAGTGTTAATCTTTTTGTTGTTAAATTGTTTATTGTTCGTCTCCCTTCAATCTCTTTTCACGAATATTAAGAAATATAACATCAAATGGGACCTCTTTCATGTGACAAAGAAAAACAAAGGAATTTCGTTCTCTTTAGATATTCTCTTCACCAATTGATTATCCGTGTGGAAGTTTAGGCCGTTGAACTTTGCCCCTTCTTAGTTGTGCAGTGATAGAACTGTGTAGCTTCTTTTGCAGATTGGTGTTGATCGAAATGATCTAAGCAAGGTGTTCATACAGCTTACACTTGAGTTTCTGGCTAAGCAGGTAAACTGGTCAGCAATTTGAATATGTTTTAGATGTTTTAAGTTCATTTGATGCTGATGCGTGCTCCTGTCAATGGTGTTGTAGCTGTTTCAACTTTTCTACATCTCATGAGTGTAATGCTTGATTCTGATGTAAAACTTGACATCCAATCCTGTTGATATGACCAAGTAGCTGCATAATTTGTCTATACGACCACACCTTTAAGATTTCAGAGTAACCTGGCCGGGCAACCTTCGTTTATGCTAATCAACATGGCAATCAAAGACTTCCATTCTATAGAGAATTTCTCAGAAAAACAACATGAGCAAAAGATAATGTCACCATTCTGATAGTTACTTGAGAAAAGAAGAACGTGGTAGGTGCCCGACTAATGTTTTCCCATCCCTAGCACCTAAAGAGGATCCTGCGAACACAGCCTAAAACTTGAATTACTGCATACCAGTAGGCAATTACTTTATTTTCTTGCTTGTTTTGATAGACTATTTTAGCTCGTGAAAATTTCCTGCTTGTTATGAAAGAAGAAGAGTATTGGAAGATCACTTTCTAGTTTCCAGCTGCTTATTCATGAACCAGCGGCCTCTATACCCAAAACAGATGCACTAACCATACCGTGCTTGCAAATGTAGTTGACTTCTAGTTGATGATGAACTTGCTTCCTTGTCTGTTAATGGACTTAAATTAACTGATTGCTGATTCTTTCCCCTGAGTTATGAAAAATTATGTTTATGCTGTGGTCAAATAGTGTATAATAAAGAAAAAATAGGATAAATTAATTTTATGGTTGTTAAATTAGCCTAAAAAAAGAAAGAGTTCTATTGGTGTCATATCAGCCTTACCTTGAAACTAAGTGATCCTGCTGCAGCTTATGGATAAGAAAAGGAATAAACCCTTATCTCGTTACCTTTAAACTAAGAGACTCTGCTGCCACTTGTGGATAAGAAAAGGAATAAACCCTTATCATATCACCTTAGCAAAATTAGTTTGTAAATGAAATAATTGGAGAACAGCCTTTCTCTTGTTTCACTAGTCCAAAGGAACTCCATTTAGTTTGCAAGAGTGTGTTGGGTTTTACTTCCACACATCTTTTCTTGTAATGCAGTCTAGGGTCATAAGAAATGATTATCCTGTGTTGATTAAGCTATTTTTGCAGAAGTTTGAGGCATATGATGCAAAAGGAGCTGTTGTCTCTGGAGACAGAAATAAGGAGGTATGTGATAGAGATTCTGTATAATGCAGTGATAGACTGAATTAGCCATCCGGTACCGCTGTGAAGAAAGTATCTTATATACACTCCAAAATTGATGAATACTGAATCAGAGTTTGTTATTTAGTCTAAAACAATGTCTCCATATCTTACAAATATATCTGGCATATTATCATATGAATTGGGATGCCAGAAGCATTACCTTGCAGGCCTCTTAAAATGTTCGATATTTTGTTCTTTTTTTCAAGAAAAAAACAAATAGCATTCCCGGTTGCATCTAGTAAAGGGCTGCTAACCTCAGCTAATACAATGAGACCCTACGAGGTCTAATATTTGGTATTCTGTAATTTATAGTTTTCCACCATTATAGTAGTTATGCTAGTGAAGCATTTTGGCAACAAGAACAACTATGTCACTGCCTATGCAATAGTAGTAGAAAGCACTACTTTCTCATTTGTCTTTTTCAATACAGGTCTTCGTACGTGATATATGGGTTTTTGAAAAGTCTCTCTTCCACCCTGGAGCATACTGGCGTTTATGTGGACGAATCAAAGTTTAGATAGACTATTGTGAAGAGGGAATGATACACTTCAATTTTGTAAGATGCTAGAAATTGTAACTTATCCAACCCTTAAGACACATGTCTTTGTTTCTCTCAAGCTATTTTTGGGACTCCCTCTTGGGTTGAAGAGTACTTTCGTGTGCCTTATTCCGGAGACCATTAAGAAAAATTTCTTCAGTTGTGTATTTGCCGTTTTATGACTTAATAAGCAGGTGCAGTCCTGAATAATTGTTCTCAGAAGAAAACTTTTAACGATGTTTCTTTAGTTTTATGGAATTGTTTTAAAGAGTTGTTGGTGTGATTAAAGCGAATGTCTCTCATTTGACCAGGTGAAAACTGTGTAAAAAGAAGTCTACTCTCTTGCTTCTTTGCTTGGTAAATAGTTATCCATCTTGTTTGGTTTCATTCTCTTTCTTCACGTGCTCTTTAACAATTAGTATTTCATTGTGCCAAAGTATCCCTCAATCCTCTTTATTAGTTTTCCATGTTCATTTGGTTTCAATTCTCAAGCTGAAATTGACAATTAGAGCCATTTTCATGGAAATCTTTTTGTTCTTAAACTCGACTTGAGAAAGAGGTAAGGAATAAAACCTTGATTTCCTATAAAATTTGGCTTTATGGAAGGGGAAAATAAGATGCTATCAGGCTCTGGTTTTGGTTTTGCTCTCAAGAAAAGAAAGGAACATTGCTTCTGACTGTTGCTTGTCTTTGGCAAAAAGAATCTAATGTTGCAGCAGTCTAAAAGCACCGGCATTACTTTTTAATTTCCTTTCTTGAAAGAAACCAAGAAATGGACCGAGGAGAAAACAAGATCCAGCTCTTTGGCATTTTTAATGAGTTCTTGTGTTATATCATGTCTTTTGGGTGCCCTGTGTGTTTCAGCCTATCCATCTGTCGATGGCTATTTAACTTGTTCAAGGATACTGCTGCTGAAATAGCAGGTCAAATCTACATGATCACGAGTTTGGATTTATCCTGGCGTCATGGTTTCCCTATTGTCAACAGGCTTTATGAATTTGTTGTGCAGAGCCTTGCTGCTGAAGCAACTAAACGTGTAACTTTGGGTGATTCCATGGATTACAGTTTGGTCAATACAAGCCAATCTCGATCCAATCCAGGTAATGGAAATCACTCAACCAATGAACATGTTCTGCATTCTGAAGATTCGAGTTCTCATGTAGTTCCCAAGCTGGAAGAAGCTGTAGTTGAAGATGATCCAGTCATTGAAAATAGAGAAAGTGACATTTCTCAGGTAACTAGTGAAGAGAATGAAGGTGACAAGATAGCTGAGGAAGAAGCCCCTGGACCATCAATGGAAACTCAAAATAAAGCTCCAAAGAAGATGGTCAGCATTAATGATAATGTGGAGGAGATTTATTTCAGTAAGAAGAAGAAGAAAAAGAAATCAACAGAGAAAGTGCCTTCCATCAATGAGCCAGTAAAAGAAGAGCCAAAGCCATTGAAATCAATTCTCAAGGTGGGCTCTAATGTAAACGAAAATTTGGATGAGAAATAGTAAATTCACAGGTGCAAAAGAACAAAAAGTTACCAGTAAATTATACTCACTTGTAATGACGCAGATTGCGTTGGGGATGGGAAATAAGTTCAGTAATTAGTACAATTAAATATGTAGTTAATTTTTTCTGCTAAAGTAGAAAACGAAATGATAAAAGAATCATTTCTAATTGTTTTTAGTCTTATGATTGACAGGAAATTACTTAAGATTGAACTTGTTATAATATTGACAATTTACCATTCAGATAGATTGATTTATACTCGTTGGTTGGATATCAAATTTATAAGGACAAATTATCAAAATAGCATATTTAAAAAATATTTATCATTTATAGCTATATAATTTTAATACATATTTAGAAGATATATGTCGCGGTGATGAGAATGTTGAGATGAATGTGGACAATACTATGAGTGATAAGATTAAAAATGATGTTATTTAGGAGAAGGTTAGAGTAGCTTATGTGACAAATAAGATGAGAGAGTCAAGACTGAGATGGTGCAAGAGGTTGGATTAGGGATTATGTGGAGGGGTAGGGGTAGACCGAAATAGTATTCAGGAGAGGTGATTAGACAGGATATGGTGCAATTTTATATTATCGAAGACATGACCTTAGAAAGACAAGAGTGGAAGTCGCGTAAACGTAGTAGGTTAGTAGGTGTAGAATGTTGTCTTGTCTTGTGACAGTTTTGGGTTTGTCATAGGGCTAGTCGTGTTATTTTGGTTGTGTAGTTATTACTCTTTGATTATTTTGCTACTTTTATTATCTTTTTTCTTGTAGAATTGACATTGTTCTTTATTTTAGACATTATTCTATATCTATTGTCTTTCTTTCTTTACTTGGGGTGAATATATTTGAGTCGAGGTCTATCGAAAACAGTCTTTCATCTCTATAAAGTAGTGGTAAGGTTTACGTACACTTTACCCACCCTAGACCTTACTTTGTGAGATTTCACTGGATATGTTGTTATTATTGTACTGCAGATTTTTTAATCAAAACAAAGCCTAATACATTTTTAATACACTTATAATACATCTAAATTGCATACAAAATTGTTTTTATTTGTAGTAGTATAATACATATTCATTCTTAATACATAATGTAATTTTTTTATCAAAACAAGTATAACACATTTTAATACATATATATTATATATAATTCACTTTTAATACATAGTATAGTTGTTATAGATGGTAAATATTTTCTTAATATTATTTATTTAGATAATAAATAAAAAATATATTTAAAAACAGTAAATATTTTATAAAAGAAACTCAAAAATATGATTGGTAAAATTTGATCAAACAAATAATTTATGATATAGTCAAGATCAAGGTATTATTTGCCTAGTTCTTGATGTCAGCAGTGACATCTTGCCATTGTTCATTCAAAGAGCCACTTTGGAGATGATACATAATGTATATGGGATGAATTTTGATAATTTTATATTAGCATCTTCCTTTTAGCAAAGGTGCCACACACTTTTGATAAAAAAGGGCAAAGTCAGGACAAGATTCACTCCCCTTTAGCAGCCAGCCAAACGTAAAGAGCCACTTTGGACGATAATAAGGTAACACAAAAGGGGTCCAAAGAATGTCAAAATGGGCAGCGGCTGTTCTTCTCCATCAATCTCCCAAAGCAGCAGCACATTTTTAGCGCTCTATTGCTCTACCTCTACTTTTCAATCCCAAAAATCACAATCAAACTCTTTAAATTTCTGCTCAGCTACTAGATTCTTGGAACCCCATCTCCTTAAATCTTCCAAGATTTTCATACCCAAATCCCCATTGAAGTGTGCTAAAGTGCACAAAATGCAGACCCAAGTGGAAGATTCTGTGAAACCCATTGTCGATCCTCATGATATCGACCCAAAATTGGTGGACAAGCTTGCTTATGATGCCCTTGTCTGGTGCTCTCTTCGTGGACTTGTTGTTGGTGACAGAAATTCGGAGGTCAGTCTTTATCTCAATAGAAACTCTTTTTTACATCACAGAGAAACAAGTTTGTATTACTGAATTATCTATGAAAAGCTCGGATTTTGTTGAATGCTTTTACTATTTGATTAAAGTTTGGTGCTTTGTTTGTCCTTTCTCCTTTGTTCATGAAGAAGGTTGTTAGGTGATATTGCTTTCCTCTGATATTTGTGCCTTTTGAAATTTAAAGAGGTCAGGAACTGTTCCTGGTGTTGATATGGTTCATGCTCCAGTTGCTCTGGTACCAATGTCATTTCCTGAAAGTCACTGGAACCAAGCTTGTGAAGTTGCTCCTATTTTCAATGAGCTCGTGGATCGTGTGAGTCAGGATGGAGAATTTCTGCAGCAATCACTGTCTAGGTTGGTAATTTTTCTCCTTATTTGCACATGATTGCTTCTGTGTTTACTATTCACTTAAAGCATGTACTGGGACAGAATGCACAACTCTCTAGTTAGTTGGAAGAGATAATGGTAGTGGTTCTTTTAGAATTTTATGAAACTTAGTGCAATTTTCTGTGGGAACTCTTGTGTACGATGGGGGTAACTTGTCGCAAATACTTTTCGCCCAGGCAATGTAAAATTGATCTCACTGGACTCAACTTACATCGTCCCCCTGTCCTACAAAAACACATGTCATGTTGCTTGAATGGTTTGCTGCTTTAACTACTGCTGATGTGTCAGGAATGAAACTCTATTTGTTTCTTCCTCCTATAGTGTCATGCTTTATTTATAGTCAAGTTTCTTCCATGAACAATTATGATTTAAGAATAGTTCGTTTTCTTTGTATAATTGTTGTTGTTTGTCATTGTTGTCATATTATTTTATTACTGTTTCTTGAGCAGATTGGGTCTGCCTATTAGTATATACTGTTAGAATTTACTTCCAGTCTAATATTACAAAGAGAATTATACATACTGAGCTGCCCATATAAAAATTACTCCTATGCCATTGAAATCTATGAAAACAGATTGGGTTCGAGCCTTGGGTATGGAAAAAATACAGTGCAACCACCAGAATAGGCCTTGCAGTGTGCTATCCGGATTTAGTCGGTGCTCCAAACTGAGCATCGGACACCAGTGGGTAATCAAAATAAAAATAAAAAATCTATGAGAACAGATCTTTTTGAAATCAAAACTTCCATTAATATTAGTGATAGAATATTGCTTTTAATGATCCTTCTATGGTCGTAGTTTTAAGTAGGAAAACCATTCTTAAGTTGGTACTTTTTGAAATCGATCCTAACTAAATTTCTATTTTTTTTTTAAGTAGTAATGTTGAAAACTAAATTTCTAATTTATTTTGGGTTCATTTCCTCGGGTATTACATATAGGGAATTGTAGACACATCAGGCATGACCTTTATCTGCTTTATTCTGCAGGACGAAAAAAGTTGATCCGTTCACCGCTAGACTACTAGAAATCCACTCCAAGATGTTAGAAACGAACAAGATAGAGGTACATCTTGATAATGCATGTAATTTTAATTTCGGGATATGTGTGTAAGACATTTGTCAGCTCTTTATATAGTGACATTTCTTTTCTATTCTTTAGTGATTGTTGCACTTGTTCGGTTATTTTGGGTTGACATACTATTTTGATCTTCCAAATACATATGATATCAATTACCATGATTTTGATTGACCCTTTTATCACTGGACTTGGTGTTACTCAATTTGCCTTCTAGTAAAAAATATTCTCACTGTTGCTTCAGATGTTGCCATATTTGATCATCAAGAATGACTAAACTGTCCTGTATTTCTGCATCTCCAATTGTTATAAGAAGGCGTTACCTTTTTTACAGAAAAAAAGTTATTTCTTTTATGTGCCGAAATCTACTTATATTATTTGGAGTATTTTTTTGTTTCTTGGTGTAGGAGACAATTCCCCACTTGATATGAGTTATGACGTTGATGTAGGAAATACGCTTGGGGTTGCATCGGTCAGACTATATGCTGGATGAGCAAACTAAATTACTTCTGCAAATAGAGCTTAACACAATTTCATCATCGTTTCCAGGGCTAGGTTGTTTGGTCAGCGAGCTTCAGAGGTAAAATAATCTATGTTAACTTGTATAGCAATGTTTCCATTTTTCAAAAATAAAATGCACTGTAATGTCCTTATCAAAAAAATTCAGAAAACTGGAGCGAGTAACAAAAACCGTCAAGGTTCTAACAAACAGCTAATGATATCTGCAGTATGGTCGGGTAAATGGTGTGTCATAGGACTGTCTGGCATTGGTACTCACTATCCAGAACTTCTTTTGTAATTTTATCAAGTAATTTCTTGGTTTTTTGTTATATGCTGAAATCTTCAGTGTATGCTAAGTTGCTCGGACTCGGGTGTAGGTGTCCGATACGGTGCGGATCTAGAGGTCGGATCCTCTATGATCAAAATTTTAAGATTCGGGGATACGTATCCATTGTAATGGATACGGGTGCGAGGATTTAGCTAAAAATAATTCAAATATCTAAAAATAGAGTTATAAAACCTAAATTATGAGATATTATGTGGACTTTAGTATTAGTTTTGATTACATAAATCATTGAATCTGTCCAACATTCCTCCCTCAAATTTGGTCAAAGTACCCAAAACTAGTTGACTAGATCGGGTATGGATCCCACACCCACATCGTGTCGACATGGGTGCAGCACTAAAATGAAGAGTCCTAGCAACTTAGAGTATATGCATGTATGAATATTGAAAAGACAACTTCAGATCATTAAACATCTAGCTCTTTCTCCTCCAAAGCCCATTTGGAACTTGATATTAACTGTTGTTTTCAGGAGCTTGCTTCAAAAATACAAAGAAGACATTGCATCAGATCCTAACAAAATTCCCACAAATAATGCTGTAAATCAATTCGCTGAAGCATTGGCTAAAGCTTGGAACGAATATGGTGATCCAAGGTCGTTTGATTTGAGGAATTTCTTGCTTTACTAGAAAGTCAGGTCCTTGACAACTTAAATACATAATACATATTGCAGGGCTGTGATTATGTTTGTGGTTCAAGCTGAAGAACGTAACATGTATGACCAGCATTGGCTTTCTGCTTCATTGAGAGAAAGATATCCTACTTTAAATGATAGTTGTGGATTTAATGTGCATATCATGGGACCAAGAGGGCAGGGCTTCAAGCCCTAGAAACAGCCTCTGGCAGAAATGCAAGGTAAGGCTGCATACAGTAGATGCTTGGGGTTAGGCCCGTCCCTGGACCCTATGCATAGCGGGAGCTTTAGTGCACCGGTCTGTCCTTTTATCATGGATCTAATGAAAGGAAGATGGCTATATTTAACACACTTAAGATTATGTTGGTCTGAAGTATCAAAAACGCAGTCTCTTTAGCACATCTGTGGTGATTTGCTTGTAAATTCTCCTAAAGATATTTCCTTAGCTTATAACACACATCAAGTTACAACTATCAGAAAGACACTGGCCGAAATTGATGCACTTGGCGAGCTTCAACAGGATGGTGCCCTTGTTGTGTATGTAACTTTTCTAACAAAATACTGTGTTAAAGCTGTTAAATTCACACTTTCTGTATGGGAAGCTTAAAAGCTTTAGGATTGCAGAGATGGTCAGGCTGTGGCAGTCATTTATTTTAGAGCTGGCTATGCACCAAGTGACTATCACTCAGAATCTGTAAGATAATTTTTATATACTGCTTGACTATGGTTTTTATGAAATTACTGGCTTACTTTTAATTTCTATGCTCATATGTGCAATAACCAGTATTTGCTGACATAAGAGGCGGATACCATCTGTACAATCGCAAATTTGTACATGGCTTGATTTATTTGATAAATGTATCTGTTGGTATCTTTATGAAACACAATCTCATGCCATTTAACAATTCTTATCGAGTCTATATACCTGAAGCGAAAAAAGGAATAAGCAATACCTTTAAAAAAGAAAAAGGAAAAAACAATTCCAAGCGGAAATCTGTCTGGTAAAAACAGTGGGCATGGTAGGCAAGGGGAGGATGGAACAGGTTATCTACCTATTTTAGCAGGAAAACTTTAAATCAGAATTGCGTAGATACGGAGGTGAGGGAAAACATGGGTACGCACAATTGAGAAGAAGAGAATGAGCACATGATTTTGGGTGGAAGCAAAGGGGTGTTTATCACTGATCAGTGGCTGAGGGGTAGTCAGCTGTAGTTTTCAGACCTCAAAATAAGGTTTTAGCCTATTTCATGCACTTATGATGAGATCTCTATGTTTTTGACACGGCATGGGGGTAAAAGCATTTTGAATAAAGTTAATGAACTCCATATTCCAATGCATTGCATTCTCCTGATAAGTGAAATGGGAACAAAAAAATTTCAATAACCAAATGAAATGGAACTGTTTGGACGCGTAATTCAGGGTAATGTGCCCTGATCATTTTAATTGAACAGTTAAAAGGCAAATTCTGCTTTAATAGTTAGTCGTATGGATATCTACTTTCTGCAAAATCTTTTGAAAGCATCTATAATGTATACGCACTCCTTTTTGGGTAGAGGCCGGTTTGATTCACAATTACAGTTCAATATTTGAGATTATGGAAGTGGCCTAAATAAAGAGATCGCCCATTACTGTTGCATCTCGTTGTGACCTCCATTAAATATACACTTCCCAGTTACCTATCGTCTTCGCTTGATCTGTTTTATGCAATTTATTGTAGGAGTGGAAAGCTAGGCTGCTGATGGAGCAATCACGTGCAGTCAAGTGCCCTTCAATTTCCTATCATTTAGCTGGCAGCAAGAAGATTCAGCAAGAGCTTGCAAAGCCCAATGTACTTGAAAGGTAAAAGCTTAACTCAAGCCGTGTCTCTTGTGATTCAGTAATTAGTAATTACACTTTGCGTCTTGACAATCTCAAAAGCTGTTTATTCAAGTGTTTATATTTGAGACTGGATAATTATTTGGGATATTCCATTTTCCTCTCTGAAATGGGGTACTGGAAAGGCAAAAGTTAATTCATTTGGTGCTTTATAAACTGATTGTGATGAACATTGCCATTCTGTTGCTCTCCTTCCCTATGGAGCAAAAAGAAGGTAAAAAATTAAATGTCTAAATTTACAAGATATAAATATCCAAACAGTTAGCAGTGGAATGTTTCGTACGATTTGTAAGTTAATAAATACAATTATGCAGTTATTGAGATTAACTTTTCCTAATACTCTTATCTGTGATTTGGTAAACTTCCATCCTTGTTTACTAGCAGGTTTCTGGAAAACAACGATGACATTGCCAAACTACGGAAATGCTTTGCAGGGTTGTGGAGCTTGGATGAATCCGACATTGTCAAGGATGCTATTGAGAGGCCTGGATTGTATGTCATGAAACCACAACGAGAAGGAGGAGGTCTGGCTCATGAAATTGCTCGTCTATATTGTAATTTCAAATCAAATTCACTAATACTAGATCCTCTTCTCACCTCAGGAAACAATATCTATGGGGAGGATGTCAGAGAAGCTCTTCTGAAACTGCAAAAGGAAGGCACTGGAAGTGATGCAGCCTACATACTAATGCAGAGGATTTTTCCGAAGATCTCTCGCTCGATACTAATGCGAGAAGGCATCCCTCATAAAGAACAAACCATATCAGAGCTTGGGATATACGGTTCCTATTTAAGGTAATTAGTGAACATACCATACTGCACCCCCACTCCCCACCCCGATTTAGTGTAAGAATGAAAAAAGAGGAACTGACAAAAGGAGAAACATTGAAACAACCTTTTTAACTGAGGCATGTTCCAGTCCTTGCTGTCAGATTATGTTTGATTCATAGGATGATGTAGAAAAGGATGCAACTTATTTGAATAACAAATGATCCAAGAATGATCTTCTTTCTTTTGTAAACCCAAGTTTTAAAATATTGTTGCCCTCCAACATCTTGTGCTGATATGCACTTATATATGCAGGAACAAAACAGAAGTTCTAATCAACCAACAGGCTGGTTACTTGATGCGAACAAAGGTCTCTTCATCAAATGAAGGGGGAGTTGCAGCCGGTTTTGCAGTTCTGGACAGTATATACTTGGTTTGATTGAATTGACTTGCACATTGACGCTATAAAGAGGGTTGAATGTGGAAGCTGGACAAGCAGTTTCCTACATTATGTTGGAACACAATGGTTTTAGCTTGTTTAGCCTTCCATTGCTTTCCTTTGTATTTCTCTTGTTTAACATCTTAAATAAATAGAGGTCCATATCTGAAGTGAACAAAAGAATGATATTTAATTCAAAGTTTTTGCTTGAAATTTAAACCAATTCAGCGTTTGGCCTGTGTTACCCAAGGGCCTTACAGCTCTGTTAGAAACAGTATGTTGTGCTTGTAATTCGCATTTGTTGGTACTACCATGGTTGCTCTCCTGCATTTCTGTTTTCCCTACTGTTTTGTGATCTTATTAGAATGTGCGACATCTGCATTACTCAATGACGTATATCATCTAATTTATAATAATTGAGACGTTGCAGTTTTCTGTTTGTTGAAGTTCATAGCATGCATATTCAATCATCTTCCATCTTTTTTTTAATAAAACGCCCTTTATGTTTTATTTTTGTCTAGTCTCCCATTAAAAGCTACGAAATGGGGCAAAAACTAGTTTAAAGTAAATGATTATCTGGTGATCCATTGATGTGTGAGAAAAATGTAATTAACTATTGCTTAGTGAGAAAATGTTATCAAGTATGTGCAGAGTACAGTATGAAATCATCAAATAACAGCAAGAAGACCAAAATTGGCAGGTAATATAAGAAATCAAATGCTTCGTCAGGTATATTGGTCCAAATGGAAAAACCACACACGTCTGTTCATAATGATGTAAATTGTGATAACACAACTTGGAGAAACGTCAATGAAATTATTAACTGAAATCAACACAATCTGAAGTGTAAGGAATGAAAGCCAAGACAGACCAAAAGAGAAGACCATATTCACAAAATGGTGTACAATGAAAGACGCATATAAGTGCATGTCTATTCTAACTCTAACAGCGACCAAAATGGTTAAAATTTTCGTGGAATAAAATCTTCATTAGTCCTTCCAACCAAACTCAATGGCTCGAGTCTCCCACAGTGCAGAGAGCTTGCGCTCTTTCATCAATGCAGCTTCAGCCTTTTCCCTACCTCCCTCACATGTATCTATCCCTATGTTGCACTTCTCTGCTTCTCTTTGGTAGTGTGAAGATGCTCTTTTGGCGCTCAAAATCACAGCCTTGGTGCGTGCTAAAACATCATCAGTAACATTTTTATGCAAGCTAATCTCCTCTGCTAGTAAAGTAGCTATGTCTTTTTTCATCTCTTCATTCATTAGAGGATCATTTTTACCACATTCTGCATCGCAAAAAGATCCAATGATTAGAAGAAGCAGCTTAAACCAAGTTAAAGCTCTGGTCCTAAATTTTCATATATGATACCCAACAGCGACCTACTTAACTGCAGGCAGCACTCTGTTGTGAAAGACAACACAATTAGATGGAAGCAAGATGCTATATTAATCAGACAAATGGAGGAAGTGGGGCAAATGGTGGTTGTTTCTCTCCTTTGCTTTCAATATTCTAGACAGTTCTTCACAACTTTTAGCAGATGTTAAACAGTCAGTTTGGCCCCAACATCTCAGCTCTATTTATTTTTTTCGAAATAATGTATTGTGCTATGTTGTTAGTTGTTACTAGTGCAATCAGGATTTAGACACAAGAAAATTAAAAAACATGGATAAGGTTTCAGTCAATTGCTGGATTAGTGTTGCTATAAATCATAATCCCCATAGCCAAAAAATTTAATCACAATCATATCCCCATAGCCAAAAAATTTAATCACTTCTCCACTATCTCGCCTTCATAGAATAACTTCTAAACAGGGAACAGTGAAACACTTCAGTCAATTTTGTAGGGAATCACTTGTATAACTTTACAACTTATGGTTTATCAGGCACTAATGAAGCAGAGAACTAACCTGCCAATGAGCTGTTTAAGATGTCTGCAAAACAACACATAAATAGGAGATAAGAATCAGCAGGACTAAGGAATACAGTATAGAAGATGTTAATTCTGCATTGTAAGATAAAATTATTTCCAATAACTACACTACTTTTCAAACATCGAGCAGCAAGAAAAAAGAGGGAAGTACTGAATAAAGATATAGCTTAAAATTTTGTTATAACGGACAAAAGAAGACAATATGGTTTAAGAATCTTGCATGTTTATTTAAAAACTCTAAAGGTATTGCAGCATGGCAGTACATAAATTGAATAGTATGATATACTGATGGAAGTATCATCATTTATATGTAAACAATCTTCCTCCTCTTCAAAATAGAGAACCTCAAGTCCTAATGATTTAGAAGGCATGCAGTCTACTCCAATCAGGAAACTAATAAACTATTTCAGCACTCTCGGAAAAACTCTTTCTTGGAACCTATTATGCCAATTTGGGAGATGCAAATCTATCAAAAAGTTCTTATTCTTAAAGAAGTTTGTCTGGCATACAGAATTTATCCCCAAGTGCCAAAAACATATAGTTCAAAATCTAAATACAAAAAGCAAAGGGTCAGTACTCTGAATAAGTTCAATAAAATGCTCTGTTACCACCAATGCCAACAATGAAAGGTATCTAATAGCTTAGATAAGTCATATCAATCTATAATTCAGGATGAAATTTTGGAATTATGGCAACTGAATAAATTCAATTTTATAAAATTTCTTCCAGGCCACCATTTGTATTGTGATGCCAATTTATACCCGCAGAGAATCATGGGCTCCTTATGGAAATTAATAAATCAAAACAGACTATTTGGAACATGGCAACAACTTAATAACAGTCTCTTCAGTGAAATATATAATAGTTCCTTTTCCAATATAATTCTCAAATCAACCATGAATTAGAAAATATCAGTTAAAGTACCTTTCTCTTGCATATCATTTTAATCGTGACCTGCACCAGTTCTTAGCAAATTCACTTAATTCTTGTGGATTTCCAGAAAGAACTAACTTAAGATTAACTGTTTGAAATCCTCGCTATGAATTTGGAAGTATAATAATACAAAACATTTTATTTTTATACCAGGACAAAATATCTTTAAATATATAAAGACAATACACTCATAAGTGTTATTTCTGTCATGAATATTCTCTTGCCACACCCAATAGGAACATATGGACTTAGAAAGGACCTTTTGGTTAGACGAGTGGAATAGGCTAAGCATTTCATTAGAACAAATACACAGCCAGGATGGATGATTTTGTGTCTGTTTCCAGTTCTTCCTCTAGTGAACCTCCAAAAGTTTTCAAGTCACATAAATTCCTTCTAACATCTAGTTATAGTTCATTCTCCACCTACTATAAGTGGAAAAACCAAGGTACTATTAATTTAGGATCCCACCAGTTTCCTCAATTGGTTAATACTTAAAACAAAAATGGATCATATTTCACCTATTTGGATGACAATTCACAAGCACCACCATGAAGGCTATACAAGTTTTCTGAAGCAAATTATTCATACATAGATTAAAAACTTAGCAGGTACAAGCAAGACCTTAAACAATATTACTTCTTTCTAAAAGTAGAAACTCAACTTCAAATGAAGTATGATTCTCAATATGTAAAAGGCATTATTTTTAGTCATTAGCATCAAATCAGTCAACATAAGTACACAACCTACAGAATTTAAAAGCATTTGGTAGACAAGCAAGATTTAGCATCCAAAGAGAGATGAGCTGACTGACCTATAGATGAGAACATGGGATCCTCCTCACAATCACAGAAACATGGAGGGCATGAAGACAAAGCCTTAGAATGCCGCAATGTTGGCGGTCTCACCATGTAAATAAGCACCAACAAACCCACCAGAACGAAAAAAGTTCTCATAGTCGCACGCCAAGAGGACCTATGGTCTGATGGATAAGCCATAAAAGTGCCCCTAAAACACACAATTAAAGTTCCAAAACCCAACTGTCAGTACACAGAACAAACAAACCAGATTTCAATTTCAAAATCAAGAAAAGACAACAAACTACAAATCTGAAAATTCCAATTTCAGATTTCACCATGGATCAAACACTCAAAAAAAAGAGACACATTTTCCATACCTGTTTCAAAAAGATCAAAACTTTCTAATAATCTCAAACTCAAACTCAATCATTTGAGCAAAGTCTGAACAAAAACCCACTTAACAAAATGGGTCTATATCCTAATGCCTTGCGAACCCACAAAGGAAAAGAATGTATAAGCACAAAATGACAGCAGTGAGCAGTATTCAAGCTTGAAATCCAAAGATACAGAAAGAGAAAAAACACAAATAGTAATTTGCTTTAGTGGATTAGAAAAAGCAAAAATAACACAGATCCCAAAACGGAGAGACGAAATACAGGGAGTTGGTTTTACAGATGCAGCATTTGTAGAAGAGTAGTAAAGAGAGAAAATCGGTAGTGAAGAACAAGTCTCTGCTTTTTAATGTAGTGTTTGATCATCATTCAAACACTAAAAATGGTGTTTTAGTGCTAATCACAATTTAATTAAACTTTAATCAAAACCGGGAAAATAGTGGACCAATAAATATGCTCCACGTATGTCATTCACTGTTCCTATGTGGTCCCCAAATTTGTCAGTAATTATTCATTCGTCCTTAAAAGAAGATGTATAGTATATCAATTCATTTAATTTATTTATCTTATTTTAATACTTCTTCTATTTAAAATAAAATATCTCGGTTGATTTAACATGGAATTTTAAAAAAGGTAAAATAAAAAATTAATCTTATGGTCTTAAATTAAAGTTATGTCAAATATATTAAAATAATTAATGACATATATCATGCAAAAAATTTAAATTAAAGTGTTATAAAAAAAAGAATCATTCTTTTTTAAACAGATTAAAAAAAAAATTTTTTTTTCAACAAGAGAGTATGAAAATTTTAAAAAAGTAAAAGATTTTTTAAAATTTAAAGGTTTAAATTTAAAATATATCAAATATTTTAAAATGACTTTCAATCGTGTCACCACCAACTAAAAGTTGCTAAAATGAAAGGAGGTATTATTATTATTATCTAATGCTGGGGATTATTTAATTTGAAAAGGCAGTTTAGACCATAATACTAAAATATCATTGTTTTGTGCTGCGAATTAATTTATTCTTTAAAAAAGTAATATTCCCGTTGGGCTGTTTTATTACTCCATTTAATAAGAAAATGGAGGTCCAATGCTGCCAATTAAAGTCATGTTGCTCAATAGTGAAAATTGGTCCGTACGATAGAGCATATTCGGCCAATTTTTCAAATTTGATTTATTTTTAAAAGTACTTTTTATTGAAGAATAAAATCTTGTGTTTTGCTAATTAATTTTGAAAAAAAATATCCATATTGTAGCAGTTATTTGTATTTGGTTAAGATTCCAAAGTGCTTTGGAGAAAAATTATTGATAATATTTATACTACTTAAAGTGCTTAAAACTTGATCAAATACCTAATTTTTCTAAAATAAACATTTTTTAACTTCTCAAAAACTTTGTCCAAGCTAGCTATAAGCCATAAAAGAAAAGGAAAATTGAGTATAAGTGTAGTAATACTACCTAAACTTTGTGGTTTTTGAGGGAGAAAAAACTACCTGGACTTGGTAAACTTCTAAGATTGGTCATGGTTAGGTCGACTTGTCTGCTTAATTTAGGTAGTTGCCTAATGGGCTGCTATAGACTATAGAGAAATAAGTAATTGGTACATGACTGGACTGTACTTTTGTAAAAGGTTTTTGTCTTTCTTGGGCCATTCAATGTTCCGAGCAGTTGCAATTCATATAATTTAAGGATATTTTGACTTTATATCCATGTTAAAAGTGTTGTTTTATGGTGAAGGAGTTCTTGTTCCATGGAAATCTTGAGAGTCAGAGTACGTCCTAACAAATGTATGATTTATAGAATGAGAATTCAGATAGGTAAATGAAATAATACTGACAAAAAGGACAAAGGAATTGATGGATAAATAAATATTAAGTACTATTTCAAAGGACACCATATGTCAAAATTAAAGTAAACTAAAAGTACAGAAAGCAAAAGAAAAGAAACCAAAAAAATAGAGTATCATGACTAACTCTTTCAAAGGCAAATTCAAATCCATGAAAACAAGTTTAATATTTTAAATTTTAAAAAGAGAGAAGAAGATGACAGAATCTGTCGACCTCATAAGTGTGAAAAGATGAAACCTATCAGTTTAAAACACTTTCATCGTCTCAAAATAAGTAGCGTTTTAGCTCATTTCATATCCATTAAGGAAAAAATATCAAATATAAGATATACTTTCCTAAGTTAATTCTATTTATTAGATGTTTCTTAGCTAGGAAATTGAACACTATTAATTAGAAGACATGATTCTTTAATACTAATAAGTATATCTTTTAAGAAGCAATAATTATAATGATAAGTTTATTATATCACCTCTTAAATATTGAAAGTCATCATTATTACATCACCTCTTAAATATTGAAAGTCTCATCTTTGAGAAATGCATTAAAAAGTGACTAGGGTTAATAATAAGGATAAAGTAGAATCTGAATGATAATCATCTCATTATCTTTTAAATTGGATAACTCAAAGGGAATATTTATTTTTAGTATAATGAATAAATAAAAATGATCAGAACGAGAATATTATTTTTGTCTTTAATTTTTTAAAAATAATACTTATTTTGGGACTTTTTTTTTATATCCTAGAAAAATACCTATTTTGAAACTAATGGCATAGAGAACAAAGGCACAATTTAATTGAGTCCTTGTCTCATACTCATAGTATTAGTAGGTATATTATGTTATCCCTTTGTATTCAAATAGTAACAAGAAATTATAACACAAAAATATGTTCGATAATTTGAATTCACAGAATTTACTGTGTGTTCTTAAATAATGTAATCCCCTCAACGTATCTGAGGGAATGGAATATTTTCTCCCAGGATAAAATAGATTAACAATTACAAAGTAGCGATATCTCAAATTTTTGTAATTTTCAGCGAACTCAAAGAACTACAATTGATTCACACAGACTCGATTCTTTATTTTGTAAAAAAATATATATATGCAGAAGAAGAGAAAAATTTGTGTTTGGAAAATGCAGAAAAAATATTTTTTCATAAAAAAAAAATCTACTTCAATATCCTATCACCCACCCACTCCCACCCCACCCCCAACCCTCATCTAAA
>JBCEWC010003190.1:0-31226 GCA_038996855.1 Solanum aculeatissimum
CACACCGAGGGACAGGCCCTGAAGCGAAGGACGGGAACGAGCGGAATCAATGTGTTCCAATTTCTGGCCTTGCACCGGCCATCCAATGGACCATGGACTAAACGGCCGTGAGGTGGTCCGTGGGATCACACTTGATCCATGGCTGGGCCCCCAGCCCCTAGGAGCTCACTGGACCAACCCACAAGCACCCCCACGGACCGTGGACCACCCAACAGTCCATGGTCCCACCCTTAAATCCTATTCCAAAATACTTTTCCAACATACTTCCAATTACAGGCAGTCTCACTGCCAGGGCTGTAACTTTAACATCCGAAATCCAAATTGAGTGAAACTAGTTGCATTGCGAAGATAATCAAAAAGCTTTGATTTGATATGTAGCGGCCCATATAGTTCATCTTATACCAAACGATATGCCCTCTCAAAGGTTGGGCTGCCCAATTGGCCTTACAACCTTCCACCAAAATGATTCCCTTGAATCTGGCCACTTACGTACAACTCATGGCTACGAAAATTTAACTGTGAAAAGTTCAACACTAACCTTGATCAACCATTATGAAGTTCAAAATTTTTGGGTCGTTACATAATAATACACAATATTTGATCTCATATTGTAATTTACTTTCCAATAGAAGGGTTGTACATTGAAAACCAAGCAAATACATGACTTACGAGTATCAATTTAGTATATAAGTGATGTTAAATTATTAATATTTATGAAGAAAAAAAGTAGTAAATTATTGTAGTCTTAATGGGTTATGGTTTACCCAATAACCCAATACTAAAAACCAAAATCGAACCAATAAAACGATAATTTTTTTTTATTAAATTATTAAAACCCATTAACCCAATAATTCGATAACAATAAACCAATAACGTCTTTTTTGGTTTGGTTTACTGGTACATTCGATTTTTACACACCCCTAAGTATATATATGTGTATCCTAGTTATTCTTATTAAACTTGCCAATTTGTATAACTTTCAGAGAAATAAATTAGTATTAAATAATTTCTTATTATAAAACAAAGTAAAATAATTTTATTAGATAAATTCAGCAAATTAATTGAGTGACTATAGTTATATATATTAGGAAATTAACTCAAAAAATGACTCATGCAAAGAGTATACTTTATAGATGTGTAGGGATTGAAATAACATGTGTAATGTAGAAGCTGATGATTGCAAAACTTGAACAACAATAAATCAGACTGTTGGATTTTAGTGACGAAATTGAATGCAAAATGAAGAAATAATGAAAAAGTAACTTCACTTTTGGAAAGAGCATTTCCCCATATTAGTGAGAGAAAAGAACTTTCAAGTACTTATTCTTTACATTAAAGTTTTGCAAAACTTTGAGTGGAATAAGTCAATGTGTCTAACATGTGTTGAATGCAAGTATGCTAAACATCCTTATAAAATTATTTAAATGAATGACAATTCTTTGACATTTGTGATATGAAGTCAATACTGTCTCATGATGGAAAAAGTATTTCATAATTTTTGTTGACATTTGTACTAGATATGGTTGTGTTTATTTGTTTAATCATAAGAATGAAGCAATAATATTAAGCAATTAAAACTAAAGTTGAAAATTAGATAAAAAACTCATTCAATTGTTTCAACTATATCAATGCCATACTACATGGAAAGTGGACATAAATTGAGTGCTCGACTCTAAATCAATACCATAATTAATGTCATTGTCTGGTTGAATATTTGATAAGTCTATCAAAAATATCATAGCTAATTCACTCGCTACAAAATTTGACTCAAGTGAGAGAGTGTCAATTGTACTATCTTGACAATGTGTTAAGTAAGTTGAATAATCCTTCTATACTATCCTCTTTAGTGTAAAATATGACATCACTTTCTTTAGTGCCTGGATTATTGTACCCATCCACACTAAAGTAAAAGTCTTGGCTTGACTATCCAAGATAGAATGATCAAAAAGTAAGTAATTCATATAAATAAATACATCAAAGTTCACCTTGTCAAGAATGGTAAAACCCACCTATGTATCATACACCAACAAGGTCACAACACTGAATCAATACATTCGATCCACTATAAATGAATCACCTATAGATATAAAAACACATATAGGTATCTCTAAGTAAATATGCATCATATCCATGCGCATAACAAAATAAGAAGACATATCAAAAAATAGATCCTAGATCAAATAAAACTAAAGTCAGTTGATGGCAAATCAAAATAGTGCCTTTCATACTTGCATCTCGAACCTCAGCCTCTGATCTACCTCAAAAAGCAAAACAAAGATAAAAAATTGTATGCCTTTATGACCATCTTCATGGCTTGTCTGAGAACCACCCTTAGCAACCTTAAAACAACCTCTACCATAAAGTGCACCTTATCGAGTTGATAATGTTGAGGCCTTGTGAGCCTAAACCTGAGAACCCTATCGTGTCTTACCCTGCTTACACCTAGGAAACGCTATATCAAAATGACTAAATTTTTCATAATCAAAGCATCCATTGCCTATCATGGGTGGATAAGATGGCTCTGGAGAGATTAAGAGTCCATCATGATTTAGTAACTGAGAATAAGAACCTCAAGATACCATATGTTTTCTCAACTATTTCTCACTATTCAAAATTCGAGTGTAATGACATTTACCTTTAATTCACTGACACAAGTCAGCCTAAATAGGAAATAGCAAAATAATATGAAAGAAAAAACAAAAATACAGTCTAAATATGAAATGATAAGCATAAGAAACATGCACCATAGTATATAACTATCCCAAGATTGGTGTCACATATACAAACCTCTAGTACAACTGATTTAGAAAGAAAACTCATACAAGTCTGTCACGACCCAGAATTAGGTACGATGACACTTGCCTTTAACCCACCAAAACAAGTAAGTCTAAGCAGAAATAATTAAAGAAATATGAAAGCTAAAATGATACTACAGTCTAAAAGAGGAAGAACAAGCAAAAGTCATGAATATCACAATCTAGAACCATCCAAGAACTTGGTGTCACATGTACAAACTTCTACTATAATAACATTTAAACAAATAAGTACAAATCTCAATGTCTTTGCTTCTCGAATAGAACAAAAACAAAAAGGAAACAAAATTCTGAAGGTCCACCAAAAGGAACTAGCTGCTACCTTTTAGACTGTCTTAGAGCTCAGACCAATAAGGAATGAAAGAATCAAGAAGTACCAGACTCAATACCTACACAAGTGTAGAAGCAAGGGTGAGTACCCAATAACATGGTACCTAACAAATGAATTCTAGAACTAAGTAAAGAAAATTATGAACATAAGTACTCTTTCTATCCCAACCATATACATCCAAAATTACAAACCTGCACGTAGAAAAATCCACCACACACAATAAATACAACATAAGCATAATTAAATATATTTATACTTATTTGTGCAGTTCTGTCAGTATCACAATCTCAAGGAACGTGTCAATAAGGATCATATATCTATAGTTCATAGGCATCAACAACAAACTCAATAATCTATTTATAATGTCACAATAAGTAAGGTGCAATATGATGCAAATGCAATGTCAGATAATCATGATGCATGTCTATCCTACGATACACATCCGTTAATCAACTCATGATGGAACCCATGCAGTCTTATTAGACCATATATCTGTCAAAAATGACTTCAGTAAAAATCAAACCAAAATATTACCTCGGCTGCCAAAAATGACCTCGATAATATCACACACCAAAAATGACCTCCGCCGCCGAAATATTACCTTGGAAATCTCGACTGATAGAGACCTCAACCCTTGTATTAATATCTCTTCTAATAACCTCAATCGATGGAGATATTGATTCCAAATATAAATATCTTTCTTTTTCATCTCATTTCCACAATCCAATGCGAATAAGTACATAAATAAGGACAAGTGAATAAGATATGAAATCACATGATGCCACACAATATAGCTCAATAGGATGCTACTCAATATAGCTTAATAATTACACCATCATTTGTCAATAATCAACTTATAACACATGTATCATATTCCATGCACAAATTTCCACCTCAGAATATCAAGTATTACATTAATATCAATGCCACATCTCATTTCATAATATATTTGATGCAATTGCACATATAAATTAATTCACATTTCATTTCAAGCTATCATTTATAAAATAGATGGTTCAACACACTTAACATAGGTTAGAAATAATTTGCCTTAGCCAAAAAGTCTCAATCAATCTAAAATTGGAGCTTTCCTCTTTTGAATGTACTTCAAAGCGCCACAATCTATTTGAAAATGAATTCACAATCACAATTAAAAGATAATGACATCAAAAGCAAGTAATTCAAGAGAAAAGGGTAAAATGGTCCAAAATTTTAATACCAAAAAATGAGTTGGAAATCTGAATTTTTTTTACATAAAGATGTTCCTTAAGATTTTAAGAATCTAAGGGCGAAAATCATTTTGAAAAGAAATTGAAATGAGCTCACTATCACCAATTTTATTTTGGAAAACCAAGTTCATGAAATCCCCAAATTTCCAAATTGAAATCCCTAATTTTGATGTTAAAAACTTAAACTAATCAATGAAAATTGAAGCAAAAAGTTGAAAATAACTTAACCAAATGATTTTTCTCGAAAATCGCTAGTAAATATCCCAAAAACCGAGCGCAAAATATTGAAAATGGTGAAAAATAATAAAAACTCGTCATTTTAAAATGAGTAATTTTCTAGGTCAGTTAACCCTCTACAGTCGCAGTTTGGGGTCTGCAAATGCAAAAGTCAAGGCCGGTCAAACCTTCGGGAACATGAAGGGTAAGGAAAAGTACCCTCCGCGAACATGGTACACCCTCACACTAATGCAAAGGTCAAGAACCAAAACCCTTGTGAACACCGTAGGCGTGCCACGACTGTGAAGAACAAAGCATCAGGTATCAGATATCAATAATTAACACAAAACATAAAATCACAGAATGGACCCTCAAAATTCGTTCAAAATTTGATACACACAAACTACATATTTAACTCTACTAAATTTGACTTTACGGGCTCAATGAAATCGTCAAAACTCGAATCTAAGGTTTTTTTGATCCGAAACCTGATAAGTCATAACTAAATTAGTTTAGGTCACTTGAAATACTAAAATACTATCGGAACACCTAAATATTATGACAAAGCTTATTCTAGAACTAAAGTTACCTCCCGAAACCACTAGAACCATCAGAAATCCAATCTGAGTATCGAAACTCAAAATATTAACCAAAGTCAAACCTAAGTCAAACTCTAATTCAATTTCTAACTTTGGACCTAAAATCCACATAACAACTCCAAATCTTAATTCCAATAACTCTCCTAGACTAATTTTCATATTCGAAACTGATAGAATCGATGAAATTCTGTTCTATAACTCAAATCTCTAAATGACTTAAAAACTCAAAATTTTGCAACTTAATCCTTCAAAACTCACTACTTTAGCAAAAACACAACTTTTTATAAGATTTTAAAAAATTAGCTTTCAAAACCTTTCAAATATGACTCGGAAAAGCTGTTGAGAGGGGTAAAATGATAATTTTATTAGAAATAATAAAAATGACCTTCAAGGTCATTACATCATCCACCACTAAAAACCATGTTCGTCCTCGAACATAAGGCAAGAAACATACCTAAAGTTTCAAAAAGATGAGGGTAGCGAGTCCGCATAGCAGGCTTTATCTCCTAAGTAGCCGCTCCTACAAGACGATGTTGGCACTGAACCTTCATTAAAACTATCTTCTTGTTCCTCAACTTCCTAACCTTCCTGTCCAAAATAGCTACCGTCTCTTCCTCATAGGTCAAATCTGAACCCAATTCGACTGAATCAAGAGAAATCATATGAGAGTCATCCGAAATGTAACACCATAGCATTGATAAAAAAACTGGATGCACAGAAGATAGACTAAGTGGCAAAGCAAGTCTATAGATCATCTCTCCCACTCGCTCTAAGATCTCAAAAGGGTCAATATGTCTAGGATTAAGCTTTCCCTTCTTCTCAAACCTTATGACACCCTTCATGGGTAATATCCTCAATCATACTCGATCACCCTCAATGAACTCTAAGGATCAAACCCGCCTATCAGCATAACTCTTCTAGTGGCTCTGGGTTGTCAATAACTGACTCTGAATTAAATGAACCTACTTCATCGCATCTCTAAGAAAATTGGTATCGAGGCTCTCCACCATAATAGAATCAAACCAACCTATGGATGATCTACATCTTTGGCCATACAAGGCCTCAAAAGAAGCAATCTGGATGCTAGCATAATAACTATTATTATAATAAAGCTCCGTCAAATGCAAATGATGGTCCTACCTAGCACTGAAGTCAACAATACATCCCTGGAGCATATCCTCTAGCACCTAAATACTCCTCTCAAATTGCCTGTCTGTTTGAGGGTGAAATGTCGTACTCAAGACTAATCGAATGCCCAAGCCATGCTGCAGGGCCTTTCAAAAGTGGGATGTGAACAAGGAACCTTGATCTAACATAATAGAGACAGGTAATCCATGAAGTCTAACAATCTGATTGATATATAGATAATCTATCTTCTTTGTCGTATACTTAACCTTGACCAGAATGAAGTAAGCAGATTTAGTCAAGGATCAACAATAACCTAAATAGAGTCATAACCACCCATAGTAGTGGGTAAACCCACCACAAAATCTATTGTGATCCGCTCCTACATACATGTAGGAATAGGAATCCACTAGAACTCACCTTCGAGTCTCTAGTGCTCACACTTGATCGGTTGGAATGTTAAGCGCTTGGACACAAACTCTGTGATATCTTTTTTATACCACACCACTAATAGTACTGACTCAAATCATGGTGCATCTTCGCTGCTCCCGGGTGGATCGAATATCTAGCACAATGAGCCTTCTCTAGTATCAACTTGATCAATTCACCCACCTTAGGCATACAACTCTGGCCTCCAATCCTTAAAACACCATCGTCATCAAGAACAACCTATTTGGCCTCACCTCTTTTTACCTTGTCTCAAATGAGACACAATTTCTCATCCTTAAACTGTCTCTCACGAATTTGATTCATCAAAGAAGATTGGTCCTCTAAGAATGCAAGCACACCATCATCATCAGAAAGCTACAACCTCACCAACCCATTGGCCGATCTCTAAACAATTCTAGCCAGTCCCTCCTCCACTCGGATGGCTACAAGGCTACCCATACTAGAAGTCTTCTTACTCAAGGCATTGATCACTACATTAGCCTTTCTCGAATGGTCTAAAATAGTCAAATCATAATTCTTTAGAAGCTCAATCCACCTCCCTTACCTCAAATTTAGATCCTTTTGCTGATGGTGTACAATAAGCTATGGTGATCAGTAAATATCACACAATAAACCCCATACAAATAGAGCAACCACAACTTTAAAACAAAAACAACCACCGCCAACTCAAGGTCATGGGTAGCTGATGTTCTATCTCAATGCACCTAAAAAATAATAAGCAGGCATTGCAGTCATCATCGCACAATTTACCCAATAATGAGTTTGGGTCAAACCACATGGAATGATAATTCTAGTATAGAAGTATTCATTTGAACTAGATAATTGTAGAGTTAAAATAGGGGTTGCAAGTAACATAAAGCTAACAAATAATTATAAGATTTGAATTTAAACAACCAATAGAGAGAGATGTCAGGGGTGTGCTAACATGGTACAATAGCTAACAAATAAGTCTTACTACTTGAATGAATGACTTAATTATACATTAGTAAGCTAGAATTGCTTGTAACCACTACTTCAGATTAGAAAATAGCGACATTTTGCATGAACTAATTACAGCTTCACATGCGAAATCACTATAGGACACACCTAGCCTATGCAATTTATAAGAAAACCTTATATAACTTTAGCCATTGAACCTAAAATATGACATTCAACTATAACTCTAAAAGATTTTAAGCTATCACACTCATTACCCTCTCCAACCATTCAAATTAATGCAACAATTGAAGATCTAAAGATAACCAACAGTTTGCAACCTCAAAATTATAAGTTATACATGTGAACAAGTATGAACTCACTCAAATTAACAACAAAATATTCAAAATGGATAAGATCCAAACTATAATTCAAGTGCCCATGTTAATTACACCCCCTAACATTGGAGTTTTAGCTAGACATAATTCGAAATAAGAAATTAATATCAATATCTGTTTCCATGGATGTGGGAAAGAGAAAATTACAAAGAATGAACAAATATTTCTTCTTCTAATGCTCAGTTTCCTTTTCCCAAGCATCAAAACTAAAACCCCTTTTACTCTCCTCCAAGAAGTACTCTTTTCTTTGGTGTACTCTCTATGAAAGGTTCTCTCTGAATCTCTCATGTGTCAATTGTACCAATTAGTCCTTGGGAAAAATCTATTTATACTTCGTGTAAATTTCACTAATTTTGTGCACGTTTCACCATTCAGCGGTCAAGGTCAGCCATCGCCAAACACTTTGGTAGTATATCGAATGTGCACTTGATCACCTTTTAATGCATCAATTGAGGGGCCTGGTCTCTATAACATTAGGCGATGCTACTATGCATCGTCGATCCTGTTCAGCGATCCGCCAAACCTTCACCAACATTGCCGTTTTGCATAATATTCGAAGGGTTGGACTTTGCATTATTAGGCAGTCAGGATCAAGCGATCCACCAAATGAGTCAGCGACACCGATTTTGACTATCTTTTAGGTATTTTTGTTTCTTTGTCTTGTATTGTTAACTATTGTCCTTCTATCATTTTTATCCCTAATCTTGGCACAAAATACAAAGATTAGTGAATACATGAGGAATAATAGTACATTAAGGACAATATTTCTTCACTTTTTAAGTTCCAAATGAGTCCAAATCATAGACTCATCAACACCCCAAGCTCAATGCTTTCAAATAGGGCCATAAGGAGAAACACATGCAATCACCCCTTTGTCGTCAATCTTTAAAGCCTCTACAAACCACTTACACAGTTTTAAAACCTCAAGAGATGACTAAAGAGTGCTCAAGATATAACTATGCTTATAATTGCTCATGTGACTGCTAATCACTTCCCAAAACATCACCACTTACCATCACAACAAGTAGATCCTATACACACAAGATTAGGATATTAATTCCTAGGATCTAAACAACACTTGTACTCCAAAATGGCATGTAAGTTCCGATCCATAGGCTTGCCCTTATTCTCAATCAGTGTTGACTCAATTTTATCTGGATTAGGATCACAAAGAACTTTACTAGGGTTGTAATTATGGCTTAAGGATGGATAGGATAACATATGGGTAATAGTGGCTCATCCCTCCTTGAACTCTACACATATTTTTTTCTCCCATATTTCCTTTGAACCTCTTTTTTCTTTTCCAAATGACATCTTGTGTTTTGCTATTAAATCTCAATCCAAGGTGTCTCCATTGCAATCATTTTTCAACAATTTAGAGGGTCCTATTTTTCAAGAAATTTTTTTCTTTCTTCATTTTCAAGCATTTTTCTTCTTTTTCTTTCATCAGGCAAGGACTCCTCCCTTTTATTTCTATTTCTTTCCTTAACTTTTAAATGGGAGATACCCCTCTTCTACCAACACCTCCAACTTTGGCCTTTGGCCACTACTTTCACTAATTAAGCTAAAGGAGGAAATGGTGAAAAACAAAAAGGGATTATCTTTCCAATAAAGGTCAAGGTTGACAAGGTTGCCAAAGAAATATTCAAGGCTCAAAGAGGCCCATAAAGGATACTATCAATGTCAATGGAAGCTTATTTGGTCAAAGTGTATTCAAAAGAAACCAATTAAGGACTAAGGTCATTTTCCTAATCTAGAATCAACCAAGATATACCTCAAAACAAACCAGGCAAGTTCTATGTATCACACACATGCCTTTCAATAATTTCCTCAACTCACATGGAAAAATAGATCCAAATCTAAACAATGACTAAGCAACATACTCACAATTCATGATCATAGTATATCTAAGCTCGATAGTCATGTAGTTAACTCAAGATGCATCAAATCTATGAATGTATTATTTTCACAATAGATAGACTAATTGGTGAGTTAGTATATGTTCTTCGCCCATGGCACTCTGAATCAAAGATATGGACTATCGATATTCAGATTGATAAGGACTAAGAGACATGATCAACCACTTTTGTAATGAATTTTCATATATGAATAGGTTTGCCAAAAATTCCAAGGACATCATTGACACAATCATTTACAAATATCCAAAATCATCCATCAAAACAAAAATAAAATATAAGGAAACTACTATCTATTACAATCCAAAATAAAATAATATTTACAAATCAAAAGTAAAGAATTATCTAAAATTCACATCAACAAAAACTAAAAACAACCAAACTATTATCTCATCCCAACATATCATAACAAAAATAAAAAAAAGTCAATCATCATCATGATCAATAGAGAATGGGACTCTAATTGCTTACTTCCTCCTAAAAACAAACATAGTCCTCAATGTATAAAAACAATACCAATAATTCTAAAAAATGAATGAGAATTAGAATGCCCCTAATCACATCAATCTTGTTGTGCTGGTGGTAGTGGAGCTGAAGAAGAGGTAATGGGGGCATCTATACCCAAGTCCTATGGTGCAGTCTCTAAAGTAAGTGCCGGAGTAGCATACTCTAACTCAGTCTAAGGTCTCTCAAGCTCTGGCTCCTTTTCACCAGATGTGCCACTCGTCCCGATCATGGAGGTTTCTCGGAGTGACTCTCTAGCCACTGTGGCAATGATCTCCTCCTCTATCAATATTAACTTCTCATGCTCGAATGGGTGTGGCTCAACTCCCAAGGCATCCTCATCTATCTTAGGGGAAAGTGGTATATCAACTCCTTTAGTCCTCTCACCCGGAACATCTCCGGTAGTACCCTTGAGAGCCATATTTTTATCAACCCCAGATGGCATGTCCAACAAATCCCATGATGAAGTGATATTCATGAACTTTAAAGTTGCAACCTCTTTCTTCAATACATCATTATTGGCTTTTATGGCCGATAGGTCATGGCTATCACCACCCTTTTTCTACACAACAATCACTCTTTCAGATAAATTCTTCAACTCTGTCCTGTGATCCTCTAAATTTTCCCCAACCTGTCCAACCTTAATTTTTAGGCCTCCAACAACTCCATTTATTTATTTTCAATCTATATTCGTGGGGCCAATACCATGGCTAAGGTCCTCTTAATTATCTTAGGCAAAGAAAACTTAACCCGAGTGGCCCATATGTTAGCCGCTTTGGCTAATCGACCAATACTAAAAATGGTGGCCTTTGTCATTGAGGGTTGGTCCTTCGTAGCTTGATCCTCAGTCTATGCAGCATTGGAAGGATATGGAGTACAAGAGGAGGGAAAAAATGGAGAGGAAGAAGGTATACCACCCTCGGGTACCAGCTCTGCAACGCTTGGTTCGAGAGTCTCAACATTAATAACCGATGTAGTATCCAACAGTTTCTTCCTGGGTCTGTCCTCTTCATCCCTTTGAAATTCAGCCTTAATATGCTGGATGTCAGTGGAGGCTGATAGAGTAATCTCAATATCAATCTTTCTATCAAAAGTAACTCCGGCTCGTCGGTATAATGCTATGATGAGGCTAGGAAATGGAAGGGAGGTCTGAATTTTATTTGCTCTTATGAGGATCTCAGGGGAAATAATCGAACCAAATGTTAACTTCCAACAATCCATAATACATCCAGCTAATGCTACTTTTGGATGTCAAATAATCGACTTATTTTTGGATGACATGAGGTTGCTACTAATAAACTTGAACCAAACCATACTGAAATGTTTATTTCTTTCTTCTCAATCACTACTCCCTCACCCAATCATGAGAGAGATGGTATACCAATCATTAGGGCCAACCAAGCTTTCAAATCATCCAGGGTATCCTTCTCGATCATATCAGCCAAGTCGTGTCAGATCCGGTAGTTGTATTCCAAGAAGTCATTTGTATTCATCTCACTATCCTCTCACCTTAACAATGTTGATTGACTTAGGAGTAATTTTATTCCTGCCCTTGATCTTGAGGATAACCTTGGCGTATGCTTCATAAAACTCCAAAACCTAGCTTGGAATATAAGGATCCCAAGGTGTGGTGAAGCATTGGAATTGATGGAACTTAAATGTATCCCACACCTCAGGGTACCTATAAATGACCCCATTAGTATAAAATCCTCTATCCTTGAGTATAGTTCTGAGCTCCACTGATTTTAGCCTGTTTAAGTGTCTAGGGGCTATAGTCTCCTTAATAGTCTGTGAAGTCTGGAGGAGAGGATCATGTAGAGCTTTGGACCTTGCCTTGATTGAATACCATTTGTTACTCGGTTCCAAAGATGGAGGCTCATGAGTTGGGGTTTTGGATGCAATATATTTTTATTTGGTCATATCTACAAAACAAACTAATCACGTGTGTGAGGATCAATAGCATGAATGAAGAAATAAAAAATAAGCATTAGAAAAATAACCTTGGCAGACAAGTCAATTTGCCCGTCGAACATGTTTGGCGGTCAAATTGACCATCACCTTTGTTTACAGTATTCAAGTCTCAATTCACTGTCATATTTACTGATAGATGTACGCATTAGACAATTTTCTGAATTAATTCGATGGTGAAAAATACCATCGCCGAATATGCAGAATTGAATATTATAAACTAGGCATAAAAGGCAGTATGTGTGATAATTCGGCGCATCACCGAGTTAATTTTGGCGGTCAAATTGACTATCACCAAAAATTACTGGCAAGGCCAAATTTTCTCCCAAAATCAAAATTTAAGCACTTAACACAAAAATGAGGGAAAATTCACATACTATCCCACCAACTCAATATCACACATGCTCATAGGTCTATTTTTATCCTAACATTCTCACCATGACTACTAATTTGATTAAACGATGACTTTACCCTTAAGAAAGACGTTACCCATGGTATCATCAGGCAAGTTTAAGTGCTCAATCAAATTTGTGGGTTACTCAAACTTCACCCACAACCTACAAGACAAACAAACTCAACAAGCATGCATTTGCAATCATAACATCAAGACATGTTCAATATCCCAATAAAGGCTATACAACAAGTCATTATGATCAAATTGGGACCAAACACAACCTTATTCAATGATTAGGCAATACATTCATTAAATATGACATAAACCCATAAAAAATACCCAATCAATTTGAATAATCATCAATAAAATCAAGAACCCACCTAAAACAAGTACAATTAGGGGCATAGGGTTTTACATACATCAAACAATAGAGAAAACATGATTTCCAATGAGTTTCCAACAACACAATGATTCTCAATTTTCTAAAACCTTACTCAAGCCCTTATCAGTCAAGAGTAGTTCAAAAATAAAATCAAAGAGCTGAAAACATACCTTGATAATGATCACACTACATGGGTGCGATACCTCTATTGGCTCACATTCCAAGGTTTTTTTCTTGGTCACCAGTTCCTTCATGAACTTAGCATAACCCGATATCTTCACCAGGGCTCTATCAATAGGATATTGATAGAGAGAGAGTTGAACATGGATAGAAATTTCTGAAACTTAGTGTTTTCTTCCTTTTTCTTCAACCTTTTGGGAAATGGAGTGCCAATATTTACTTGGGGAACTTTTAATTTTGAGGACGAGGCAAACTTTAGGAGGGGGAGGGGTATGCTTTTGGCGTTAATTGAATCACCCCCAACTTTCTCAATGCTATCACTCCCGGAATTGCCGACTGTTACCTTCCTCATTCACATTCATATCATCAACTTCAACTTTTGGATCGTTAGCACCCTCAAATAAAGAAGCATTATTTCTACTTCCTAGCTCAACATTAGGTAGAGGTGCAATCCCTTCAACAATCTTACCACTATGTGTAGTAATGGCTATGCACTGTTGGTTAACCCTTTTCAGGTTGGCCACCGTGTCACTAGGTAAGACACTTTTTGGATGTTGGCTGAGATGAGCTCAGATATTACCTAGTTGTGTTTTCAAGTGCTTTATAGAAGTCGAATGTGATGTTACGGTTTGACTCAATTGTGAAAAAATTGACTTCATTTCTTAAAACACTTTATCTGAAGCCTTAACTTTGTTATGAATTCTTGTGAGCATATCTTCGATTCGGAAGCTTTCTAGATTCACAACCGGCTCTGTGGGCTTCATCCTATGATGAGGTGGGATGTAACGATTTCTTTTACCATCTTTTTCTTTCCACCCTTCAAATTGATCTTTCCAATCTCTTTCTCTCCAACCATTGTCATTTTTCCAATCATGATTCTTAGCTGGCCTTAGAAAGGCCAGCCGAGAACCCATGACTTGATTTCCTATGTACTGCACCTCCTCACAATAGCCACCATCATAAGACACACCATCAAAAGGCATATCACTAGCACTACCAACCACATTCACATTTTTTTGACCACCACCCGTCACATGTTTTGGCAAGAGATCAAGTTGAGTCATCATCTTGGCCATATTCTCATCTCTCTCTTAATCCTTGTCTAATTGCTCCTTGGATGGTCCCCTTTTCATAGAGGAAACAAGACCATCTTGGGTGTACCAAGCTCTATTTATTTTTGTCATATCATCAAGAAACTGCGAGGCTGTAGCAAAGGTTTATTCATTATGCTGCCTCTTACCAATTGATCAACTTTACCTTTATTCACAACATCCAAGCTCATATAGAAATATTGAATAAGAAGATAGTCTGGAACACTGTGATTCGGACATTAGAGAAAAAGTTTTTGGAACCTCAACTATATTTCATGCAATGGTTCCCTTCAAAATACTCCTCTAGAGTTTCACAATCTTTGAGGGAGGAAAGAATCTTTCAAGGAATGTATCAAGTAATTCCTCCCAACAGGTGAAAAAATAATGTGATAATTTTGCTAACAATTTCATGGCCTCTCTAGATAAAGAAAATGGAAATAATCTCAACTAGATAGCCTTTTGAGTCACTCCCGTAAAGCTGAATGGTGAGCGAACATCCACAAAATCATGGATGTACTCCTGTGGGTCTTCATGAGCTAGATCTCCAAATAATCCTTTCAATTGGAGCAGTTGGAGCATTGTACTCATTACATGGAACACAATATTCCCCGTAAGCGGGGGCAATCTAATTGCTCCAATGCTGCCCATTGGTCCTAATCAATATCATAGAGATCATTGAGATTCCCCACATCATCATTATTTACACCTCTAGAGTAACTCATATCTTTACCCAATACAGTAATAACTAAACAACATCAAAGAAAAGAAAAAAGTAAGAAAGTTCAAACTACGAAAGCTTAGTTCAATCAAACACGTCTAACAAGAACAAACACTGATCCTCGACAACTGTGACATTTTAATGTTTCATATCAACGTGCCATAAAAATAACAAGCATGAACTATGGTATTCATCGCATAATTTATCTAACAATGAGTCGGGGGTCAAGCCATAGGAAATGGTTGTTCAAGCATAGAAGTATTCATTTGAACTAGACAATTATAGTGTTAAGGTGGGAGGTTGCAAGTAACATGAAACTAACAAATGATTCTAAGATTCAAATTTAAAAAACTAATAGAGAGAGATGTTAGGGATGTGCTAACATGGGATGAGAGCTAACAAACGGGTCTTACTAGCTGAATAAATGAGTTAATTATACGTGAGTAAGCTAGAATTGCTTGTACCCACTACTTTAGATCAGGCAATAGTGGTGTTTCACTAATTACAACTTCACATGCAAAATCACTATAGGACATTCCTGACCGAAGTAATTTATAAGCAAACCTTCTACTACTTTAGCCATTGAACCCAAAACATGGCATTCAACGAAAACCCTAAAATATTTTAAGCTATCACACTCATTACCCACTCCAATTGTAGCACCCCTCACGCACTTGAAAAATTACCTTATAAGTGTATTTTTTAAATATTTTAAAATCCATGCATGATTTTGTAAATCTGACGTCATATTCTATTTCGGGGGGAATATTGTGTAGTAAAGAGGTGGTCTTTGATTTTTAGATGACCGGTAGCGAAAAATAATTTTTGGGTGATTCAGGGCTGATTTAGAAAAGTGTACGACCAGTCCGCATCGTGGGATTGTCACCCACTAGTGTAAAAATGGCCAAAATTCATTCCTAGACCAAAGCAAAAGAAAAATAAATTTTGTGTGAAAATGAACTTCTCCGTAACAAGTCGGCATCGCAGACTTGTCGCGCTTTAGTTCCAAAAGTTTCTTAATTTTCTGTTTCACATATGAGAAATTGGGTAACAACCCAATGCCTATATAGACTGGATTTTCTTGTTCCTTACCCATTTTCACCCCTAAGCTAAAAAATATATCCTCTCCAAAATGCCATCAACTCCTTCATTCAATTTGAAGAATCTGAAGACTCTATTTGTATTGCAAGAACCCAAGTGAAGCCCCAAGTTGGCCTAAAGTTTTTATTCAATAAAAATCCAAGATTAAGGTATGCGGGCTTCATTCATGGGGATCCTTCCACCCATGTGAATTTTAAAGTGGATTTCATGATACCCAAATTAGGGTTTTACTACAATAATTGGTGGGTTGATTGAATGACTTTCAAATGCATTGATTTTACTTCTCCCCATGTTTAATACTCTTAAATTTCATGGTTTTAAGCATATGTACTTATACCCACCATGTTTTGATTAAGTCATGTGACAAGCTTCTATGTTGATGAAAAGTCTTATTATAAGACATGTGAATTGTGAATATTGAAATGTTGAAGAGCTATTAAGAATGTTATGAGGTCACGAAAATGTTATGACTATTAAGAAGAATGTGAAGTGCTTTCTTTGATTTTAAGAAACTTTGGTTTTGATGAGCTACTCTATAAAAATATTATGACATTATGATACTTTGCCTATTATGATTATAAGTATGATTTGATTATGCTTTGGGATTTGTGACCCAGCACAGAGTGGATGTTAGTAGGTAGCCATTGTCCCTTAACTATGTTGCCACCATAGGTTGTGAATTGCTTGTGATATGACTAACAAAAAAGGGGAAGTTGCGTAAGGTACATGCCACTTAATATTCGAAAAAGGTGGGGGTTCCCGTGAGGCTTCTACATTCTATTATTCAAAAAGGGTGGTGTTCTCGTAAGCCTCATCTTGTAAATTACCAAAAAGAGGGAGTTCCCGTAAGGTAACCAAAAAGGGTATCATTCCTGTTAGGTATTTGTGAAGCACTTTTTTCAAAAAGGGAAGGTTCCCGTAAGGTAAGTGTTTGTTTACCTTTGCAAAGTTGACCACTCCTTTATTCAGTATGGTGTGAACATTGGAAATTCAAGTAGTAGCTCGCTTGGTCTTAATTTTCGATTATGGTCCCTTCCCATCTAAGTATGATATAATCTGTGATTTGTCTATCCTCATGCATGTTTTGACTAAGGCATTGATCATTGATGTCATATTGAGCTTATATTGTTCACTATGATTATCCATATCATTTAATTGAGGATTATATTTTCTTGTTGCATTGCACCCCACATACTTAGTACATTCAAAGTACTAACACATATTTTATTTGCCTATATGATCTAACCATGTAGGGACCAGAGCTCCTACTCATCCTACTTCTCCATGTGGCTAGTCAGATCATTTGAATACTACTATTGGTGAGTCCTCCACTCCGGGGATAATATCCACTTTACTTTTATGCTTTTATTAAGACTTGTATATTTTTGGATACTTATCTTTTGAGGGTGAGCCCGAGAGATGTCTTGGCCCCCGTTCCATTCATATTAGAGGTGATATTGGATATAAAAATGTATGTTATAAGCTTGACTCCTATTATGCTTATGTGATTTTTGAAAACATCCCTTAGTCTCTGTATCCCCTTCTATGCTTGTTCTATGTTTATTCATGAGATGGAAGTACCAAGTCTTGGTAACATCCCTATAACGTGAGTTATACTTACCCACCTCTTAGACTTTATTTGTTATGTGATTCATGCAATCCTCTTCCCTAAAACATACCTATAGCTTGAGTCCAAAGTCCTGCATATCCTGGAATTATTTGTTACTTGTTTATTTCTTAATTATGCTTCCGCAACCAAGGATATGGAAAAGGTATGTTAAGAGGCTTGTTTGGGTTACCTTTGGGTTACCCATTCACCATGTCACATCTAGGCCCTAGGCTTGGTCGTGACAAGCTTAGTATCAGATCACTAGGTTTGTAAATGGTCTTCAAAAATCTAATACACCGCGTCAAGTAGAGTCTTGTTCATTATTGTGAAGTGCACCACAACTATGAATAGGAGGCTATGAGGCATTTTAGGAAATGATTCAGTTCTTTGTACTCTATGTCGTGCTTTAGACTTAAATTAAGGTTTCATTTCTCTAATGGATGATGTTTTTCTCTTCTAGATCATGTCATACAGATGAACGACACAAAGAGCTCTTACACTTGAGGGGGATCCGACCCCTCCATTTCCTCAAGCTCCCAATGAAGAAGAAGGGGTCACACATGATGAATACTGGAGTGTCATTACTTTGTTGGGAAAAGCTGTGACCAACCAATTGAATCAAGGAGCGGAAGATCCTCATGATCCTACCATGGCTTCAAGAGTGAGTGACTTTACGAGAATGAATCCTTCGGAGTTTTATGGCTTCAAAATGGAAGATGACCCCCAAGAGTTCGTTGATGAGATATATAAAGTGCTTTCTATTATGAGGTTGAGTTTGAAAGATAAGGCAGAACTTGTGACCTTTCAACTCAAGGGTCTTTTACAAATTTGATTCACTCAATGGAAACAAGAGAGGGAGAACAATAGTCCCATTCCATTGGAGAAATTTAATGCTGCCTTCCAATCATTTATTTTCTATTGAATTAACAGAGAAAAAGATGGTAGAGTTCATGAACCTCAAAAAAGGTTCCATGAGTGTGAGGGAGTATTCACTTAAGTTCAACAAGCTCTCCAAATATGCTTCTCACTTGGTTGCTGACTCTAGAGCAAGGATGAACAAAAGTTTATCAGGGGTATCCGACTTGGTGAATGAAAAATGTCGCACTGCCATGCTAGTGGGTGATATGGACTTGTCTCGGCTTATGACTTATTCAAAACACTTGAAGGGGAGAAACATAGAAAGAGGATGAGTGGGGAGTCCAAGAGGGCTGGGTATGATAGTAGTTTTCAAGGTGCTAAGGGTGGTCATTTTTTAACAAGAGCACAAATTCTAAGGCCAAGGGTCCTCCAATTCTAAAAACCAAAGATTTGCTAATGATAGGGTGACTAACCCTAAGTTACATTCTTGAAATAGTGGTCGAGTATTTCCTAAATGTAGGAGGTGTGGTAAGAACCATGGTGGTAGACGCTATAGGGATATGGGTTCTTGCTTCGGGTGTGGCAAAATGGGCCACAAGATTATGGATTGTCCAAACAAAGGTAAGATGGTTTTCCTCAAGGGCAAGGTGCTTATGTTAATAAAAGGGCACAAGGAGGCCAACAAGGTGGTGCTCCATGCAACAATCGGTTTTATGCTCTACAAGGGAGACAAGGAGTGGATGAGGTGCCCAATGTTGTTACCAATACGTTAAAGGCTTATTATTTCGATGTGTATGCCTTATTGGATCTGGGTGCCACTCTTTATTTCATTACTCTTTTTGTTGCTAATAAGCTTCATGTGTGTCCCGAATATTTGTGTGAACCTATTGAGGTGTCTACTCCTGTTGGTAAGGCTATTATTGCTAGAAGGGTCTCTAGGGATTGTTTCGTGTCCATATTACATAGAGTCATGCCTTGTGATTTTGTTGAGCTTTGTATGGTAGATTTTTATATCATTCTTGGGATGGATTGGTTACATGCATACCATGCTTCTATTAATTGTAGAACCTGCAAGGTTAAGTTCCAATTTTCTATTGAGCCCATCTTTGAGTGGGAAGGTCATATCGGTGGTTAAGGATAGGTTCATTTCTTGTGTTAAGGCCCAGAGATTGATCTCCAAGGGTTGCATTTACTATTTTGTAAGAGTTAGGGATGATGAGTCTAAAGTCCCTCCGATTGCATCGGTTCTGGTGGTCAATGAGTTTCTTTATGCCTTTCCCGATTAGCTTTATGGTGTTCTTCCAAAAAAGGAAATAGATTTCAGTATAAACCTTGTCACGCCCCAAACGATGGGGAGACATGACTGGCACTCAATACCACCATTGGACGAGTAAGCCACTGAACATACTAGTTACTTAAACTATGGGCCAAAAGATCGGGCAACATAACAGTTGAAAAATTGAGACTGAACCATTTAGGTCATGACCTGGTCATTAATGAACTAAGCACATCAGGATAGGTAACCTAAAATGATAAAGTATTGGCTAGCCGACAAGGCTACAACAACAGAGGTACAATCACATACTACGTATATACATACCAATCCCATGACTGAAGACTGAAAGGTACCAAAAAACACAACTCAAATAAACATGTCCACAATAGCCTCTAAGAGAATCACTAACACTGCCGGAACAGGGCCCCGACTATACCCAACTGTACAAAAAAAAGTAAGTATCTTGTGGAAGCTCCAGGAAGAGGTGGAGCTTACCAACTCACAGCTGAACTGGGGGGCCCCTAGTAGAGGGGTCAATCAAAATCACAACCTAAACCTACATGCACGAAATAAAATGCATCGTCCTAAGGCAACGAGACGTCCAGTACGAATAAACATGTACTGGTATGTAAGGAAGAAAGTAAAATCATAGATAACTGTAGTTAAAAGGGTAATAGAAATACCACCTGTAACTAAGACTCAGGTAACCTTCCTGACCAACACTCAGCCTCCTAGTGATCAAATATGCATGGTATGCTCGAGTAGTCACATGTCGTGAATACATATATATAGATGCAAATACATGATATACCCAACCAAATGCTAGCAATGGTGGTCCTTTCCAGGAGCTACCCGACATCATATCTGCCAACCTGTGGCCATCCGTATCATATACATATATATAGTTAGTTGGGCAAATAGGCCCCATACCTCATATTATAGCTTGAAGTCCATGCATAACGTGAAATGTATGATATGAATTCACATCGTAGGCAATAACATAAATTTAGCCCATCTTGGCTCATTGGAACACTTATCCTCATAACATCATAATCATTATCGTAACATATACATATGGCCCGTGGGGTCTTACATATCTTTCGAATAAGTTTGGAAACGTAACTCAACATTTAGAATGAGGCCTTACTTTTGAATATGTTCATAAAGGTGCTTCACGTAATTCTTACACTGGTTCCATGTCAATTAGTAAAAAATAGTACTTAAAAGAATCAAATGCTTTAGTAGTTTATGTAGGAGCATTTTACTGGAGATTATTTGAAATCAACGTGTTACTTTTTGGGTGCTTCAATTATGATTTTAGTATGGAAGGACTTATAATGAATACTAAATTCCCCTCGTAACTTATCTTTACTTTTAGTAACACCACACCAAAAAGTGCAACACCTCAACATAAGGACAAGTAGTCGAGAAAAACCAATAGATTGATATATAAATATTGAATGTCCAGTTTGAGAGAACGAATGGAATTCCAACCTAATATAGTAATCAAGATAATTCAGATACTATCCCAATTCCTTTTATAGAAGGTCTTTCTAGCAACAGAATAGTAAAATATCGTATTTGACGTTTTAGGAATTTCCCGGATTTCATGCTAAAAGAAGGGACAGGACTTAGCCTTGACATACCTTTCCAATGGACGTCCGAATGTCAGACGTTCCTTCACGAAAGTTGTTCCCGATGTTCTAAGCTTTGCAACGACTATATATACGCAGCTTAAAAATACCTACAAACAGTCCATAATTTGACATTAATGACCAGATTTCCCATATAGCGTATACGCGAGGAAACGTCCGTAGAACTTCGTAAATATGATCGTACAAGAGCCCTAAAATGAATACCTAAACAAAGAAGATGCAACTACACAATGAACAGAAAGAACACCAATTTTCACAGTCCAAAAATGCCCCCAAACACAGCTAATAAGAGAGGCAAATAATCGCAAAGCGTAAGACACACATTTCTAGGCACACGGGTGAATTTTAATGGTAAAAACGTGAAGAACTTACCGAAATTGATTATGGAGCTGGTGGGAGATTTCTCTTCAGGTTGCGAACTATTTTGGGATGAAATAACTCTATTTCTATCTTTAAAACATCAATTTAGCCGACATCTATGTGGGCTTGACCCGACCCAGTCCATGACCCAGATTTCTGCTCGGACAGTCACAGTAAACCTCTTATAACATTATATTCTGAAGTCGGATAGATGTGAGGTGTTTTGCGTTGCAAACTAGACTCGCAGACCTTAGATTTGATAGGTCATGGACTTTCTAACTCCTTGTACTTTGGGAGATATGATCTGATACATTTGACCAAAATTTAAGAAGGATTTCTTAAAGAAGCTTACGGTAACTTTGGCCAAACTCTATCTTGCAACTTCCTTGACTCTGAAACTTAACATATGAACTTTGGGATATTAAAATACACCTTTACAATCCATAATTGTCAAATTATGCACTCTTATTCCCATTTTATAAGTGAAACTCAATTTAAATCTTCCAAAAAGGGCGAGGTGCCACTTGGACCATCTCTCTAATCCCGAATATGCATTTTGGGAATTCCTTTGACTTAAAACTTTAATCCCTTGACATAATGACTTAAAACCATTCACATAATGATAAATCGTGGCGCTCATGGTATGTACAATATTTGGTGCATATCTAGCCAAAGAATTGAACCTAAAGCTATACTCTCTTACATTCATATTCCCCTACCTCAGATTGATAAACTGGTTACAATGGGTCTCTCAAAACTCCTGTGGCAAGTAATGGGCTAAAAATGCCTCACAGAAGTCTTCCTACTCTACTGGTGGGGCATCAGGCCCTCTAGATCTCTCTTATGCCTTGTACCACAAGATGGAGACATCACGTAGTCAAAAGGAAGTCAACTCCATAGCTTCGGTGATAAAGGCATGCATCACCTTCACTACCCTATACATATGGTCTATAAAGTCTCCTGGTCCCCTAGTGGGACTGGTTTATGTTAAATCTTGGAGGGGTCAAGTGAAGAAAATCTCGTACTTTTGAGCTTTTTGTTTGATCCCTTATGGCATCTGTTCTCGCCTCTAGTTGTCTCTCATAAATAAAAACCATCCTGGTCAGTATTTGAATAGCTTCCCTCATCCCCTACCCCACAGTCTCAGGTGAGGTTGGGGGTACTGCACCCTTTTGGGCCTTAATAGGTGATGGTGAATCTAATACTATGGATACTGGAGACTCCCTGTGAGCCTCAATCTATTAAATAAAACAAACCAGAAAGCATGATTCAGATTTCATATGATCCTATAACTTTGCTCTATAGCATAATCTATTAAGTGAAAGAATTGTAACCATACCTAAATGCCTCGTAGCCTCCTGATTATAAGTGTGATGCACAACACACTCATAAGTAAGACACTACTGGACATGACATTGTGGACTCTCTGGGACTCGACGTGCTCTGATACCATTTTTGTCACGCCCCAAAAGATGGGGAGGCATGACTGGCACTCGATACCACCATTGACCGAGTAAGCCACCGAACATACTAGTTACTTAAATTATGGGCCAAAAGATCGGGCAACATAACAAATGAAAAATTATGACTGAACCATTTAGGTCATGACCTGGTCATCAATGAACCAAGCACATCAGGATAGGTAACCCAAAATGATAAAGTATTGGCTAGCCGACAAGGCTACAACAACAGAGGTACAATCGTATACTACATATATACATACCAATCCTATGACTGAAGACTGAAAGGTACCAAAAAACACAAACCCAAAATAACATGTCTACGATAGCCTCTAAGAGAATCACTAACATTGCCGGGACAGGGCCTCGACTATACCCAACTGTACAACAAAAAGTAAGCATCCTAAGGAAGCTCTAGGAAGAGGTGGAGCTTATCAACTCATAGCTGAACTGGTCCCCAGTAGAGGGGTCAATCGGAATAACAACCTGAACCTGCATGCATGAAATAAAATACAGCGTCCCTAGGCAATGGGACGTCAGTACGAATAAACATGTACTGGTTACGTAAGGAAGAAAGTAAAATCATAGATAACTATCATAAAAAGGGTAATAGAAATACCACCTATAACTAAGACTCAGTTAACCTTCCTGGCTAACACTCAGCCTCCTAGTGATCAAATATGCATGGTATGCTCGAGTAATCGCATGTCGTGAATACATATATATAGATGCAAATGCATGACATACCCAACCAAATGCTAGAAATGGTGGTCCTTTCAAGGAGCTACCCGAGATCATATCTGCCAACCTGTGGCCATCCGTATCATATACATATATATAGTTAGTTGGACAAATAGGCCCCATACCTCCGATTATAGCTCGAAGTCCATACATAACATGAAATGTATGATATGAATGCACATCGTAGGCCATAACATAAATTTATCCCATCTTGTCTCATTAGAACACTTATCCTCAAAACATCATATTCATTATCGTAACATATACATATTATCCGTGGGATCTTACATATTTTTCGAGTAAGTTTGAAAACTTAACTCAACATTTAGAATGAGGCCTTACTTCTGAATATGTTCATAAAGGTGCTTCACGTAATTCTTACACTTGGTTCCATGTCAATTAGTTAAAAAAAAGTACTTAAAAGAATCAAATGCTTTAGTAGTTTATGCAGGAGCATTATACAGGAGATTATTAGAAATCAACGTGTTACTTTTTGGGTGCTTCAATTATGATTTTAGTATTGAAGAAGGACTTATAATGAATACTAAATTCCCCTCGTAACTTATCTTTACTTTTAGTAACACCCCACCAAAAAGTGCAACACCTCAACATAAGGATAGGTAGTCAAGAAATACCAATCGATTGATGTATAAATATTGAATGTCTAGTTTAAGCGATCGAATGGAATTTCAACCTAATATAGTAATCAAGATAATTCAGCTACGATCGCAATGCCTTTTATAGAAGGTCTTTCTAGCAACAAAATAGGAAAATATCGTATTTGACATTTTAGGAATTTTTCGGATTTCGTGCTAAAAGAAGGGACGGGACTTAGCATTAACATACCTTTCCTACGGACGTCCGAATGTCAAATGTTCCTTCACGAATGTTATTCCTGACGTCCTAAGCTTTGCAACGACTATATATACGCAGCTTAAAAACACCTACAAATAGTCCATAATTTGACATTAATGACCAGATTTCCCATATAGTGTATACGCGAAGAAACGTCCGTAGAACTTCGTAAAAATGGTCGTACAAGAGCCCTAAAATGATTACCTAAATAAACCAGATGTAACCACACAATGACCAGCAAGAAAACCAATTTTTACAGTCCAAAAACAGCCCCCAAACGTAGCTGATAAGAGAGGAAAATAATCGCAAAGCGTAAGGCACACATTTCTAGGCACACGGGTGAATTTTAAATGGTAAAAATGCGAAGAACTTACCGAAATTGATTATGGAGCTGGTGGGAGCTTTCTCTTCAGGTTGTGAACTGTTTTGGGTCGAAATAACTCTGTTTCCAGCTTTAAAACATCAATTTAGCCGACATCTATGTGGGCTTGACCCGACCCGGTCCATGACCCTATTTTCTGCTCGGACAGTCATAGTAAAACTCTTATAACATTTTATTCTGAAGTCGGATATATGTGAGGTTTTCTGCGTTGCAAACTAGACTCGTAGACCGTAAATTTGATAGGTCATGGACTTTCTAACTCCTTGTACTTTGGGAGATATGATATGATACATTTGACCAAAATTTAAGAAGGATTTCTTAAAGAAGCTTACGGTAACTTTGGCCAAACTCTATATTGCAACTTCCTTGACTCCGAAACTTAACATATGAACTTTGGGATATTAAAATACCCCCTTACAATCCATAATTATCAAATTATGCACTCTTATTCCCATTTGATAAGTGAAACTCAATTTAAATCTTCCAAAAAGGGCGAGGTGCCACTTGGACCATCTCTCTAATCCCGAATATGCATTTAGGGAATTCCTTTGACTTAAAACTTTAATCCCTTGACATAACCACCTACTTGAAGCCTTATTACCCTTAGGTTCTATCCATATTCATATATGCCTTATACAACATGCCATAATATGCATATTATTCAAGACGAGAAACACGGGGTCTCACTGACCTCCTCCCCAATACACAACCCATTTCCATTCCCCCTAACCGTATGGCCCTGGTGGAGTTAAAGGAGTTGAAGGACCAATTGAAAGATTTATTAGAGAAGGATTTTATAAGGTCTAAAAATTCAGCTTGGGGTGCACTGGTGTTGTTTTTGAGGCAAAAGGATGGCTCCCTTAGAATGTGCATCGACTACCAACAACTCAATAAGGTCACCATAAAGAAAAAGTATCCCTTGCCAAGGATAGCTGACCTATTAGACCAACTACAAGGAGCTGTAATATTTCTAAGATTGATCTCCAGTCCGATTACCATCAAATGAGGGTAAGGGAGTGCGATATTTCAAAGATATCTTTTCAGACTAGATATGGCCATTTTAAATTTGTTAAGATGTCATTTGGCTTAACTAATGCGCCAATGATATTTATGGATCTCATGTATAGGGTCTTTAAAGCCTACCTTGATATGTTTGTTATTGTATTCATTGATGACATTTTGACTTACTCCCGAAGTTTGAGGGTAGTATTGCAAACTTTGAGGGATAAGAGGTTTTTTGATAAATGTGAGTTTTGGTTGAAAGAAGTAGAATTCCTAGAGCATGTGGTGTTGGGTGATCGGATTAAAGTGGAACCTAAGAAGACAAAAGTGATAAGAAATTGGCCTAGGCCCTTGACTCCAACGGATATTAGAAGTTTCTTGGGCTTAGCACGGTACTACTAGAGGTTTGTGAATGGTTTCTCCTCCATTGCTTCCCTTTTGACAAAATTGACACAAAATAAGGAAAAATTCATTTGGATTGATGAACGTGAAAAGAGTTTTCAAACTTTAAGGGACAAACTTACATCCACTCCTATTTTGGCTCTAGGAAGGGTTAGAAGGGTTTGTGATTTATTGTGATGCTTCAATGGATGGTTTGGGGTGTGAACTAATATAAAGTGGCAAAGGTATAACCTATGCTTCTAGGCAACTAAAGGTGCATGAGCATAATTATCACACCCATGATCTTGAATTAGTGACCGTGGTGTTTGCTTTAAAAATATGGCATCATTATTTATATGGGGTGCATGTCGGTGTGTTCACCGACCACAAGAGTTTCAAGTTTATTTTCACACAAAGGGATCCTAATTTGAGGCAAAGAAAGTGAGTGAAACTTCTCAAAGATTACAATATGAGTATTCTTTATCATCCCGGTAAGGCTAATGTTGTGGCTGACGCTCCAAGTGGAGTATGCATGGAGAGTATACTCATATTGATGACGACAAGAAGGAATTGGCCAAAGAAGTTCATCAGTTAGCTAAGTTGGGTGTTAGGTTGAATGAAGTTGAAAATGGGGGTGTGGTGATTAATGATTATTCCAAATCTGCTTTGATTGAAGAGGTGAAATCCAAATAAGACTTTGACCTCGCTTTGTTAGAATTCAAAGCTTTGGTGAAGGATGGTAAGGTAGAGATTTCCTCCCAAGGGGGAGATGGTGTCTTTCGATACCAAGGTAGGTTGTGTGTGCCTAATTTTGATGAATAGAGGGACATGATTTTGAAAGAGGCACATAACTCATCGAACACTATTCATCCCAGATCTACAAAGATGTATAGAGACTTGAGGGAAGTGTATTGGTGGGGTGGTATTAAAAGAGATATTGCCAAGTTTGTAGTCGGTTGTCACAATTGCCAATAAGTCAAAGCCAAATATCAAAGGTCGGGTGGCCTAGCCCAAGATATAGAGATTCCCACTTGGATGTGGGAAGAAAACAACATGGACTTTGTGATTGGTTTGCCAAAGACTAGAAAGCACTTTGATTTTATTTGGGTTATTGTTGATAGAATGAAAAAATTGACTCACTTACTATCGGTTAAAACAACTTAAGGTGCCAAATAAGATATACATTCATGAGTTGGTTAGATTGCATAGAGTACCATTGTCTATTATCTCAGATTGTGGTGCTCATTTTGCTTCCCATTTTTTGAGATCCTTCCAAAAGGGTCTTGGTACCAAGGTTAAGCTTAGCAGAACCTTTTATTCTCAAAAGAATGATCAAGCCAAGGGGACCATTCAAACTCTTGAGGACATCCTTAGGGCTTGTGATTTGGAGTTTGAGGGTAGTTGGGATGAACGTCTTCCACTTATCGAGTTTGCTTACAACAATAACTATCACTCTAGCATTGGAATGACTCCATTTGAAGCTCTTTATGGTAGTCATTGTAGATCCCCGGTTAGATGGTGTGATGTGGGGGAAATTGCTTTATTGGGCCCATACTTGGTCATAGAGGCTTTAGAAAAGATAAGGTTGATAAGAGAGATATTGAAGATGGCTTAAAGTAGGAAATAATCCTACTCCGATATGAGAAGAAGAGATCTTGAGTTTAAGGTGGATGAATAGGTGTATTTGAAGGTCTCACCCATGAAGGGTGTGGTCCGATTTGATAAGAAGGGAAAGTTGAGCCCAAGGTCCGTAGGGCCTTATAAAGTTTTGAGGAGAGCTGGTAAGGTTTCCTATGAGTTAGAATTGCCTATGGAGATGAGTATGGTTCATCCGGTCTTCCATGTATCTATGATGAAAAAGTGTGTAGGTGATCCAAGTTCCATAGTTCCTTTGGAAGTTGTGGGTGTTATAGATGATAACTTTACCTATGAGGAGGTCCCAGTGTAAATATTAGATAGGCAAGTGAAGAGGTTGACAAACAAAGTTGTGGCATTCGTCAAGGTCCTTTGCCGAAATAAATAAATTGAAAGTGCCACTTGGGAAGCCGAAGCGGACATGCAGAAGCGATATCTATACGTCTTCCAATCTACTCAAGCCGAAGTTAACCAACTAAATCCTATCTATTATGTCAAGTCCTGAAATTCAGCCCTTATGTCATTTTTGCATACATACATGTTCATGGTACCAAGTTTTTGTGATTTTTGATGTATATGCTTGAAAGTTTTGAGAATAATGTTTAAGTGCATTAACTACATTCATGTTAGGATGAAAGTTGTCTAATCATTCCTTTTAAATATGTTTCCTTTACATTAGGGGACGAATGTTCCCAAGGAGGAGATATTGTAGCACCCCTCACTCGCCTCGCGAAAATTTTCTTATAAGTGTACTTTTTAAATATCTTAAAATCTGTGCATGATTTTGCTAATTTGACTTCATATTCTATCTCGGGTGGCAAAATTATGTAGGAAAGGATTGCTCTTCGATTTTTAGATGACCCATAGTAAGTAATAGTTATTTGGGTGATTCGAAGCTTATCCAGAAAAGTGTGCGACTAATGCACGTCGCGGACTTGTCACCCACTAGTGTAAAAATGACCCAAATTCATTCCCAGGCAAAAATAAGGGAGAAATTAAATTTCGTGAGAAAATGAACTACTCCGTAACAAGTCCGCATCGCGGACTTGTCGCGCTTTAGTTCAAAAAGTTCCTTAATTTCCTGTTTCACTTAAGGGAAATTGGATAATAACCCAATGCACATATAGATGGGATTCCCTTGTTCCTTAGTCTTTTTCAGCCCTAAACTCACAAAAATCTCTCAAAATCCTCTCCAAAACACCATCAACTCCTTCATTCAATTTCAACATTCTCTAGACTATCTTTGGATTGCAAGAACCCAAGTGAAGCTCCAAATCTTGCTCAAATATTTATGTACGAAAACCTCAAGATTAAGGTATGTGGTCTTCATTCATGGGAATCCTTCCACCCATGAAGCCAATCCTCTTCTTTTACTAAATTTTATGATTTTTAAGATTTAATACATTATGAATAATCTCTTTATTGCATTATAAACATGATTTGAGCTTGGACTCTTCAAGTATTGATTGTTTAAGCATGAATATCTATTGAAAAATTATTCCATGAGTTAATTTATATCTATTGAAGCAATGCATGTTGTGAACTATGCAAACTATGAAAGATTATGAATTTTAAGATGGTTTTCACGATACCTAAATTGGGGTTTTACTACAATAATTGGTGGGTTGATTGAATGACTTATAAATGCATTGATTTTACTTTTTCCCATGTCTAATACTCTTGAATTGCATGGTTTTAAGCCTATGTACATATACCTACCATGTTCTGATAAAGTCAGGTGACAAGCTTCTATGTTGATGAAAGTCTTATTGTAAGACATGTGAATTGGGAGTGTTGGAATATTGAGGGCTATTAAGCAAGCTATGAGATCACGAAAATGTTATGAATATTAAGAATAAGAATAGTGTGAAGCCCTTTCTTTGATTTTAAGAAGATTTGGTTTTGATGAGATACTCTATAAAAATATTTTGACATTATGATTCTTTGCCTATTATGATTATAAGTATGATTTGATTATTCTTTGAGGATTGTGACCTAGAACCGAGTGGACCTTGGTAGGTAGCCATTGTCCCTTAACTATGTTGCCATATAGGTTGTGAATTGCTTGTGACATGACGAACCAAAGAGGGAAAGTTCCTATTAGGTAAATTTCACTTAATATCCAAAAGGGGGGGTGGGTTCCATAGGGCTTCTAATTTTATTATTCGAAAAGGGTGGTGTTCCCGTAAGGCTCATATCTTGTAATTTACCAAAAAGGGAGAGTTCCCGTAAGGTAACCAAAAAGAGTATCATTCCCGTAAGGTACTTGTGAAGCACTTCTTTTCATAAGGGCTAGTTCTTGTAAGGTGAGTGTTTAGTTTACCTTGACAAAGTAGACCACTCCTTTATTCGGTGTAAAGTGAAAATCGGGATTCCAAGTAGTAGTTTTATTGGTCTTAATTTTTGGTTATGGTCCCTTCCCATCTAAGTATGATATGATTTGTCTATCCTCATGCATGTTTTGACTAAGGCATTGATCGTTCTGGTCATATTGAGCTTATATCTATTTACTAGGGTTATGCACATCGTTTAATTGAGGATTATGTTTCCTTGTTTCATTGCACCATACATACTTCATTCCAAGTACTAACACATATGTTTTTTTCCTACATGATCTAACCATGTAGGGACCGGAGCTCCTACTCATCCTCCTCCTCCACCTGGCTAGTCAGATCATTTGAA
>JBCEWC010003191.1:0-31222 GCA_038996855.1 Solanum aculeatissimum
GGCAAATCCATTTTCTCACCCGCATACGATTGATTGGAGACTTATTCAGTAGGTCCTCCTTCCCTACAGAATGGAATATATATATATATATATATATATATATATATATATGAAAGGATGTTCAACTCAAAGTTAAATCATTAACATAAGTAATGCAATGTAAATGAAATATCTAATTTAATGCATAAATAAATGTAACTCGATATATGAAAATATTATACTTTAACTTGGGAGTTTCTCTAACCAACAACCATTACCATGAACTTTGGGATGGTATAATGTCTTGCCTATGTTGGCAAAGCCATCAAATACCTTGCCAAGATAAGAGATGAACTTAGGGTACTGATATTGGGGGGGAAATAGTCTCAAAACGACGAAGTCTTAGTCTAGGAGGGAAGGAGAAAAGACGAGAATGCCTCTACTGAAAATTGAAAATCGGGTACTATGATGGAGCAAGTTCGTAACGCGAACTTGTTCCATTTTAGTTCAATTTCTTCCGAAACACATAAAATTCATTGATGATATGTGTTTTATGAATAAAAAGGTAAATTGCACTTATGAAGTGTGTTTTATAAACAATCGGATAAATCACACTTATTGAATATGTTTTATAGCTAAATCTGCAACGCGCACTCTTTTAATTAAAAAACTCTCAAAATTAAATTTTTCAAAAATATCGTTCGCACAGACTTGATTTATCACAATATTTTTTTTATTTTTTTTAATTTTTGATCCGATCTTAATTAGGATATTTTAGAGAGTTACAAAATAAATTTAATAATCTAATCATGCAATAAATTCATGAGTATGGTGAGAATAGTTACAAAAAGCCAAATGAAATTTTATTATTGGGATACACAAAATTCAATCATTCCAACTCTTTTATTTTTTTCCACTTAAAATAACATTATCTAATATTATTGGGATATGCAATTTCTTAATGGAGACAATTTCTTGATTTGTTTTCCTGTCACAAAAAGCCAATGGCAGACTGATTGATCAATTAATTTATTGTTTTAAATTTTTGATAGATCATAAAAAAAAAAAGGTAAAATTATGTTGAGAGATACTAAACTTAAAAAATTATAAAAAAAATAATCCTCGTTGTATAGGCATGTATAGTCGGTGTATATTTGTATATCATAATGTATATTTTGTGTATAGCCTATGTATAAGTAATATGCATTGTATAGAAGTGTATACTTTCTATAACTTTTGACAAACCATATTGTATAGTCATGTATAGTTTCGGTGATTTTGGGCTATTTTTTATATAAATAAAACATAGACTATTTTTTTTGTAAACGTTTTACTTTTTTGTATATATATGTAATTTCCCCATAAAATTAACCATCTCATATATATATATATATATCCCATTAATTTTAAATGAAAAATATTTCTCTTTCTATTTTAAGTGTTACAATAATTATATATATATAAGGGTGACATTTGCTCACACTAACTCGTCAATTTGGGATTTGAATTAAAGATTTTCTTTTGAGATGTATTGGAAAGGATTCTGAATGGAATTACAAGTGTTTTTTTCTTGTGTGGATCATATTTCGATGGGAATTTGATGAGTTGATCTACCTATATATCTTGTTTCTATTGTTATATCAAGAGTTACTTCATATATTGCTTGAAGCAAAATAGATAGTTGTCTTTTGTTGAATCTTTTCATGGCTCGATAGATAATTTGATAAGACAATAATTTTTTTTACCTTTCAAAATACGGTTAATCAGCATGTTAACTAATTCATTACGATAAAGTGGATCAAATTTTATTGTTATTTTTTCTGCAGTACCTCTATGTAATATGAGATTGAATATGACCAAATTCTGCTACATATTTTAAATGAGTATATATTTTCCTCCATTTTCTGCTAGAATTGAAAATTCTATAATTTACGTATTCATACAATTAAGTCTTTATATTTTTGAAATAGTACGAAACAAAATGCTTTGAATCATTTCTATTTGACTCAGACTTGCTGTGAAAACATCAAAATATTTCAAATTGTTTGATGACACAAATAAAGTCATAAAAAACCTCTGAAATTATTTCAATGTTGAACCTTGGATATAAAAACCTCATGATAGCCTACTCCAGTCTTTTTACGAAATTTCGTTATTGAGTTAGATAAATAAGATACGCAATTAAATATATTGGAATTTTTCAAGGTATATACACATAAAATTTATTTATTTTTTTCAAATAAAAATAAGCCAATAATCAAATGGATGTTTAAACTTCAAAATATAAAAACCTTTATTGAGATTATATATTATTTAAATGTATTGTGGTTGGTTGCTTTACAGTCAATTGTATTAGTAATGGTCCTACTTTACTTTTGCTTAGATTTGCTTAGCTGTTGTTTGGATACTTGTAGGGTAGTGTTAGTTTTAATATCATGTTTGTTTTGATTATTTAATTTTTAGTGTATCCTATTGTTTAACATCTTCGATGAAAAGTTTCATTTGATACGACAATCGATTTATTGTAATATGCAAATATTATATTCATCAAAACAATACAATATGATATAATATAATGGGATACATATGTATAGTATTTGGTCCCACTCTAAATTTTAAATTAAGACTTTCCCTCCAAATCGGTGGAGATTCAACGAGATTAGTTCGTATATGATCCTCGTGAATCGAAAGGTTGACTAGACTTAGACCTATATGGCCCTCCATATAATTGACAAATTCAGTTATCATGTAACATTGTAGCTAAACGGTGACTCCACCCTATACCACTGAAACACCATCGAACATTCCGATAACTCTCTTAGACCACCGAACAATGATTGGTCCTCCTCGCCAATCGGTAACATGAGCGACACATCATCAACTCAAGTGGACCCCACCATCGCCGAAGTACTCTCCAGCAATGTGGGCCCCACAGAGGAGAAACACCGATATCCAAGAAGTCATTTTCGAGGTGGTCAGGTGGCAGTGTTCGGTGACGGCCACCAGAGGAGGGTGGTTGTGGTCGGGGTTACATTGGGGTCATGGTGGCAACGCTCAAATTATAATAATAAATCAAGGGATAAATTCTTGATAGCTTGCAACATTTGAAACTCACCATTAAGAAAGAGGATAAAATGAAAACAAACATATCCAGATACACCAAATAACATAAACTCTCCAAAACTTTTCAACTCCTCAAAGAGAAGTAAATGTTGGTCTACAAAATGCATAAAACACTTGCTAGGGAGACAAACTGATCCAACAATGGATTTCCAACTTACTGAATGTTTGAGGATTTGTTGAGGATGACACCTTCATATTTGACCTGGAACCACTTCATTGCGTCCTCTTTTGTGACCCTGTGCTGAATTCCAACTCGAGACTTGCACCTACGACGACGAGCAACACGGTATCCTGGACGCTCTAGCACAACATAGAAATCCATACCGTAGATACCGGTTGAAGGGTCATACCTGTAAAACAGATAAAAGAATAAAATGTCAAATAAAAGCAATCATTGTACAGATAACAGACGCAGCGCAATAACATTCTACGCCACATACACATGAGAAACACCAAACCCCTGTAGAATTAAGACGCAACCCAAGAAAATCTACAAGATGACTATGCTTAACTAACCCATATGCTTAATTGTAGCTCCAGCCTACATAGATTGGACTCTCAAAAAATGTCGTCACACCCAGGTCGGATCCTCCAAAAACGAACCCTTTTTTGGAGGATGCGTGCAGTGACATTTTCTGAAGAGTCTGGGCAACATAGGCACCAGTAACATAATTTAAAGCTTAATGATCCATACACGAGCAAAACACACGAGACAACCACCTCCACATTACAAAATTAGTGACACTTCTAACTAATTTTGTAGAATGTGAAAATACTCCAAATAAAAAGATAAAGAGTGAAAGTACTCCAAATAATGATATATAGCGAGATAGAAATCTGCTTACTTAATTCCAAGATCGATGTGCTCCTGGATACCAAAACCAAAGCAGCCAGTCTCACTGAAGTTTCTTCTCAACAACTCGTATTCCTTGACTTTCAATCCACTCTCAAGGAGCTGCATAGCTTTATCTCCTCTCACAGTGACATAGCAAGCTATCTTCTCATTACGCCTGATTCCGAAGGATCGCACGGTATACCTAGCTGTCAAAGAGAGAAATACAGGCACCAGAGGAGAGTAAATACCTTCAATAAAGAAACACATGATAAGCACTTCATCAGTTATAGTCAACAAGCAACATAATAAAACAAATCAAGGGATTTATTCATTTGTACTTTGTGGAAGTCTAGATATTATTTAACAGTTCCAAAACCCAGAGTTCCTCCGATTCATACATATATAGGTCAAGAAACACACAAATAAAGAAGCATACGGCCATTAATTATTGGTTGCTTTTGTGCTAAAGTGTGTTGATAAGATTGTCTTAATAATACCAAAAACGAACTACTACGCCTCAATCTCAAGCTAGTTGGAGTGTATTACATGAATTCTCCATAACCATTCCACCACATATGAGCCCCTTTTCACTTACACCTCAACCTATGTTAGGCAACTATAAGAATCCTATTTATTTCAACACCATACAACTTTATGGAAATCAGACCACATCTCCTCAGTACTAATGATGCATTTCAAACAAAGGTGCCTAAATATCAGAAATGAGAAAAAAAGGGGACAAATTGAAAGTTCAAAAAGCTCACCTTTGGAGAAAACAGGGGATTGACCACTTAGTTGCTCCAAGACCTATGGTTACGAAACAAACACATAAGCTGATTTCAGTTCCACAACCATAAAAATCAACTTCTAAAGCAGTATTATACACTTTAGGGAAGGAAAATAACCTTAGCTGCCCTGGTAAGTCTATCTCCGCTCTCACCGACGGATATGTTGAGGACTAGCTTCTGAACCTTGATATCCCTCATTGGGTTGCTCAGTTTCTTCTCTGACGCCTGCTCATTCAGTTGACATTTAATGTATGAAGATCAGTGGTTTTAGGTTTTAAAGAAACTGATTCTTACTTCGTAAACACAATTAAATGGGTTCAGCATAGTCAGTTAGATTATGCAGAAATTTGATTCTTACTTCATAAAATCAAATTAGCAGATGCACATTAGTCAATTAGATTTGCAGAAAATTGATCTTACATCATAAACACAAAACAATGGGTTCAAATCAGTCAATTGCATTTGCATAAAATTGATTCTGACTTCATAAAAACAAAATATTTGGTTCAAATTAGTCATTAAGATTTGCAGAAATTGATTCTTACATCATAACTGCAACTTAATAGGGTTCAAAATAGACATTTAGAATTTCAGAAAAAATGATTCTTTACTCATAAACGCAAATTATTATGTTCGAAACTAGTCATTTAATTTAGCAAAATATTGATTCCTTCTACTCGTCTTTTATAACAATGATGTCCATGCCAACTTGCGCACACCTCGACTAGTCCTACCACCTTACACCAGCAACAGTGCTAGCTAACTGTAACTGATCTATTCTACTTAAAACACATGTAAGGTGGTTCACATTAATCATTCAGACTCACAGAAATTGATTATTACATCATAAACACAAATTAGTGAGAGCACATTAGTCAATCAGATTTGCAGAAAATTGATTCTTAGTTTCTTACTTCATAAACAAAAAAACAATAGGTTCAAATTAGACATTTGATTAGCAGAAAATTATGATTCTTACATCATAAACACACATTAGCCAATCAGATTTGCAAAAAAAATGGATTCTATACTTGTTAAACACAAATCAGTAGATCCAGCTAGCAATTTTACAATTTATATATCCATAAAAAAAAATTAAAAAAAATACACATAAATTTACATTCATAAGCATTCATTTGAAGGCAAAAACATCAACATAAATTGAAAAAATATATATTGAAAAAAAGGAAAACGTACCATCCTGACGAGCTTTTTTTTTTCTGCAGAAGGAGATGAAGAACCGGCGGATTAGGGTTTTGGCGAGGATTTAAAGAAGAAATAGAAATTCTAATTTGGGCTTATTTGGTTGGTTTGATTTAGCCCATTATATTTGGGCTTGGGCCAATGTTGAGTTTGGGTTATCGGATCATTTGCACCTTTTCTCCCTAATTTGTATTGATAGTTAAATCTTGAGGAATTTTCCCGCATATAGTCACTCGAAAATATCTTAATTATGTTTCATAACTATAGTTTGAGTAATTATATTTCAAAACTATAGTTATAGCAGTGTTTATATAATTCGTGCAACATTTGTATATGTTTGTATAATTCGCTATATAATTCGCAGTTTTAGTATAACGTTTGTATATTTCGTTAGTACAATTTCTGCACAACGTTTGTATAATTCGATATACAATTCACAGTATTTGTATATTTTGCTATACAATTTGATTCGTGCACGACTTTTGTATAATCACGCACAACGTTCGTATAAATCGTGCGAATTATACAAAACTCAAACTGTGATTACAGCTAGATGTTTGCTACGAGTCGTAATTAATTCAAACTATAGCTATGCTAACTATTTAACTAGTATATGTTTGCTTATCCGCATAATTTTTCGTTAAATCTTTCGTGACAAATAATTTTTTTCACAAGAGGTAAGTTTGTAGAGTTTTTGATTGAAGTCATTATTTCAAAAAAAAAAACTTATGTTTTAAATTGTACAAAATGAGAATAAATGTACCTGGTAGTAATGTTTTAAGTATTATTTTAAAAAATCTATGGCAAAAAGACAAATTTCCGATGGAGTAAACGGACATAAAATGTTACTAGTATATACGTTTTATTAATTCATTACTCACTGATCCTATTCATGGAGATTCCGTAACTATTCCAAAAATGAAAAGTTCGACGCAATTGGTATTTTTTTTTGGAAATTGAAAGCAGTTACTAATTTAAATATCAAAAGCTGACATGTTTTGCAAGTAAAGTAATTTGTAGCAAAGAAAAGAAAAAACAAGAAAGGCGAATAAATTCGAATAAGTTCTTCTTAAACACAAGAGATAATTTAACAATAAAGTATATGGCAACGATAATCAATGGAGCAAAATTGTCATCATTAATGTTATGGTCTTATAAGGTGGTCGTGATTAGATTCTAAAAGGTCGCATTGTTTGTAATGTTTTTGTCTTAAAATGTGTTTGCGAGTAATGAATTAATAAAACGTATTTGATAGTAATGTTTTATGTCTATTTAGTCCGTTAGATGATGACTTTTAGGGCTCAATACTTTTATACTCTGATGGTATGAAATGGGAAGAAATAGTGGTTCGATGAAAATTTTTATTACTTTACTTTTTGATATTATTATAATATATACATTATGATAGCATCAAGGAGGAACAATCAGTGCTTCAATGAAAGAATTGTTCATTTACTATTTAATATAATAGTATATAAATACCATCAGAGTTTAGTGTTCAACAAATAAGATTGTGACTTTAATAAATAAGACCGTAACTTTAATAATTTTCTTTTGATTGTTTATTATTTATTAAAAAGGAGTCTAATCCTATTACCACAAAGAATTAATTTCAGCCTATATAATACCTCCATGGTATCAATATATCAATGGACTATGATATCAATATACCAATTTGGGTTACATATCGGGCGGTTCAGTTCAGATTTGAAGTTTATCAATTCGACTTATCGATTATCGATTTGTATATATGTCAAACCGTTATAGAATCATTAAAATATTGACTTATCGGTTATTGATCATTATTGGTGCGGTTATCGATTTAACCGTTAAGATTTGACACAAAATTTTCTTTATTGAAAATTGCTTAGAAACAAGTTGACAAACCAAATGGACGTACACATGAGTTGACATATTGCGTTATGCTCAAAAACAAATATTATCACATTGTAGAATAACTTAGAGTTTGAAATGGTCAAAAATAAAAGTATGAAATTGTCAAGGACTTTATATACCTAATGGTACAAATATAATTATTTAATTTATTATCGCGTTATCGGTTAACCCGTTAAGAAAAAATCTAAAACCATTAAGAACCAATAAGCCAATAATAAAAAACATTTAAACCGTTATTGAAATGTCATACTAATAACCCATTATCGATAAATCAATAACGACTTGGATAATCAATTTTTTTTCATGCACGAAATAAGAAATAAGATAAGTGACTAAATAATTTGACCGAATCTATTTTTGATAAATAATTTTATAATTCAATTCATTTTGTATAGTTTTTCTTCAATCATTTGCATTTTCCATATGGTATTCATGTGATTTGAGAGAAACTTAGGGCAATAATTTTCCATGTGGTCAAACAGGGCAAGCGAAAAAAGGCTAAATCTCCAAATTGCACCTCCCGAAAAGGCGCTGATAAAACAACCTTCACTCGAACGAAATCCTTCTCTCTCTCCTCTTTCCTCCGGGCGATCTCTCCGTACTTCATCGTCGTAGGTACGTTTTTTTCGGTTTTGTTCCCTTTGTAATCCTTGCCGGAACTTCACTTTTTTATGTTATAATTATGTATGATATTATATGAACTCCGAAGATATGTGATTTTGTGGTAGATCAATCTTATGAAATGAAGCGTAGTTAATTGCGTGGAAGGTTAAATTCATGTGTTTTTCCTGTTTATTTGGGAATTTTTTCATGATATAGTTGGGTATTATTTTTGTGTGCGTATGAACTCCGCAGATATGTGGTAGATCAATCTTATGAAATGAGGTGTAATTGATTGTTTGGAAGGTTAAATTCATGTGTTCTTCCTGTATATTTTGTTAATTTTTTCATGCTATAATTGTATATGAATTTTTGTGTGCATATGTACTATGCAGATGTGTTTCATATTTAATTATAGTCTCAGATCAATCATCTGAAATGAGGTGTAGTTGATTGTCTGGAAGGTTGAATTCATGTGTTTTACTAGTTAATTCATGATTTTTGTGTGCGATGAACTCTGGATATATGTGTTTCTGTGACAGGTTAATGACTTTAGTACTTATAGTTTTAGTTCAATCATCTGAAATGAGGTTTAGTTGATTGTGTGGAAGATTGAATTCATGTGTTTTATCAGTTAATTCGTGATTTTTGTGAGCGTTTGAACTATGGATATATGTGTTGCCGTGGTAGGTTAACGGCCTTTTGGTAATTTGCTAAGGGTTCATTTATGGCAGAGTAAAGAGAGAGGTTACTTAAAGCTAATTAGTGGTAAGTGTTGGGGCTGCCCACACCTCAACTATTCCTTTGTCTACTTGCTACCTCTTACCAGCACAAACTAAATTTAACAATGTTAGTGTTTGTAATTTTAATCCACTTATAAATATGGATTATTACTAGTGAAAAATGGATAGTTAGATTAAAAAAAAAATTTTTTCATGGACTTGCTTTTCTTGGAAATATAATATTGGATATAGATTGCCTTTCTTTCTTTCAGTATGTTATGTAGTACTTTCCCTATTATTTTCTACGACGTATTCATTTTTTATATTTTTAGTATTCAAAATTACTTTGCTTTGAATTGCTCTCCTTTTTGTTATTTGAGCCAAACATTTATCAGAAACAATCTTCTACTAAGGTAAAAATAAAATTTACGAAATATATATACTATTTTCTCCATATTACACAAATCCGATTGAAAAGACAAAATAATTTAAATCAAATTATTAATGGAAGACATGAGGAAATCATTTTCATAATATGGACATTTTCCCATATGGTATTTCATGTGACTTGAGAGAAACTTAGAGGTGATTTGGTGTGAGGGATAAGAACAAATAGTCATGAATTAAAAATTAGTGAAAGGATAAAATTTGGTATCTTTGTTTGGTTGTTAAGAGTGGGATAACTTATCTCATCATTTATATTATAGTGATGGGATAAGTTATCCCATATACATGATGGAATAACTTATCCAGGATAGTTAATCCTAGAATAACTAATCTTGGGATAAGCTCTTCCCATCCAAACGACCCATTAGGCCATAATTTTCCAGGTGGTCAAACAGAGAAAGCGGAAAAAGCCAAATCTCCAAATTACTTTCCCAAAAGGCGCATATAAAACAATTTTCACTCGAACGCAATCCACCCCTCTCTTTTCTCCGGGAGATCTCTCTGTATTTCATCGCCGAAGGTATGATTTTCTCCGCTTTTGTTCCCTTCGAAATCCTCGCCGGAACTTCCTTTTTTTTTTAATGCTATAATCATGTATGATTTTATATGAACTCCAAAGATATGTGGTTTTGTGGTAGATCAATTGTGGTTTTGTGGTAGATCAATCTTATCAAAATGAGGGTAGTTGATTGTGCTTGAATTCATGTGTTTTTCCTGTTAATTCGTGATTTTTGTGTGCGTTTGAAAACTCTGGATATACGTATTTTTGTGGTAGGTTAACAGCCTTATTAATTATAGTCTTAGATCAATCATCTGAAATGTGGTATAGTTGATTGTGTGGAAGGTTGAATTCATGTGTTTTGCCAGTTAATTTGTGACTTTTGTATGCGTATGAACTCTGGCTATATGTGTTTTTGTGGTAGGTTAACAGCCTTATTAATTATAGTCTTAGATCAATCATCTAAAATGAGGCGTGGTTGATTCTAAGGTTAAATTCGTATTTTTTTTTCCTGTTTTTAGAAAATTGAAACTGAATAAAAATATGCACTTTGCTGAATGACCATATAATTTTTCTTCCATTGAGTTTTTTGCATCAATTGAGATATCGATCTGCTTGAGATATTCCTCCTATATTTCTTAATTTCCAAGCATCTTGAGTTTCTTTTTGTTCTTTTCTAAGTTTTCAGTTGTTTTAGTAATTTGCTAAGGGTTTATTTATGGCGGTGTAAAGGGATAGGTTACTTAAAGCTAATTCTTGGCAAGTGTCTATAGTAATTAGTAAGTTGAAAAATAAGGTAAGTGACCTGCTATAGGATAAATTTTATTGATGGTGTATCTAGTTTTAAATTTTTTTCTATGATGGTGGTGTCTGGGCCACCATCATAGACTATTCTTTTGTGTACTTGCTACCTCTTAGTAGCACAAAATACATTTAACAATGTTAATGTTTCTTTAATTTGAATCCACTTATAGATATGGATTAATAGTGAAAAATGGATTGTTAGATAAAAAATCAGTTTTTTCATGGACTTGCGTTTCTTGGAAATGGAATATTTGATATAGATTGGTAGTGTAGCTAGTTTTAACTTTTTTTTCCCTACGATGGTGGTGTCAAAAATATTTGCTATTAATAGGGATCCAAGCTGAATTTTGGTAATTTAGCTTAGTATTAAATAGTTTCTCCTTGAATAGTTGAATTTAGATTACGATGCTAAATTTGTGTAGTTTTCTGCAACCTGGAGTTTAATGGTCCGTTTTTCTCTGTTCAACAGGTGGCAATGATAATTGAAAGCTGGATCCATTAAGCACCACGTGGATATACAATCATCACTTTTGTTTGTGTTAAAACTCCAGCTTTTGCCTGATTTGTACTTGAAGGGTCTTCTGAGAAATAGAGGACCCTTCAGACAGGAACTCTTGGGTTAACTTCGAGCTGTTAACTTCAAGACAGGTTCATTTGCATAGGCAGTAGAGTAAAGGTGGTAGGTTTGATAAACATGCCAGCTGTACAAAAGCTTTATAATGCCTGTAAAGCATCACTTTCTACTAATGGGCCCATATCAGAAGATGCTCTTGAGAAAGTTCGCTCCCTCTTAGGTTGGTGTGATAAAAACTTTCAATCTCATTTTAAATTGTACATGATTGTTGGCCATATTTATAAATTTCAATCATCCACATGATTTAGTTGATTCATTTACTTTTTGTATAGTTTACTCTGTTTATTTCTAGAAGGAAGCCTTGGAGCAATGCTAAAGTTGTCTCCGAGTGACTTATAGGTCAAGGGTTCGAGCTGTGAAAGCAATATTAGGGTCGATGGTCTATATCACACCCATTTGGAGTGGCCCTACCCTGTACCCTGTGAGAACGTGGGATGCATTATTTACGGGGTTACCTTTATTTATTTCTACATGTTGATAGTGATATCAAAAGCAAAAAACGCTAAAAATAATCTTAAGGTCCATTGGGGTTTTAAGCACAAAGCTCAAATAAAGCGTGAGCTTTAGTGAAAAGAGGTGCAAAGGGAGAAAAAACATAAATATATATGTTTAGTTTAAGACTTATAGTTATAAACATGAATGACAAATATTTGAATAAAGAAATTGAAGAAAAATCACAATAAAGTGAAATATCAATTTTTTAGTGTCGCTTATTTAGAAGAGGTTCATTGGCAAGAAAAAGTATGCCTTAGAATCTTGATGACGAAATTGAAGCACACATTAAGCTAGATGAAGTGCTCAGTATGTTTTGAACGTTGCTTCAGGGCTTAAGCAGGCCTTTGACAACACTGCATGTTGGTGAAGGGCTCTTTTGGGGGGTTTTGTAGTACAACTTTTGATATGGAAATGTGCGTTGACATCAGGACAACCCAGTAGAAAAGCTGAACATTTTTTGGATATTGCTAGTTCCTTATCTTTTGTTTAGTAGTTGGAGTGTAATTAGGCCTATCAATTTTATATTCAAGTAGACTCTTTTACTTTTGCACTAAGTAGATTTAGCACCCTTCTCTTTTTGATGCCTTTTTCCCTGACTATTTCTTACACCATTTTGAAATAAGGCACTGTAAATTTTAATTATAAAAAGAAGAGACATCAACAACAATAACATACCTAGTGTAGTCCTCAAGTGGGGTCTAGGCAAGGTAGTGTGACCCCTACCTTGGAAGGTAGAGAGACTGTTTCAGATTATAAAAAGAAGAGATTGGACACTATAATTTTCTGTCAGTTTTCCTCAAGTTGATAAATGATGTCTTTGTTGGTGGTGTTATATTAAAATTTTGAGGTCTTAACTACTGCATGCATCCTGGGGTAAATGGTGAAATATATCGTCAGCTAAAAGGACAAATCACAGTCCAGTTGTGCTCTGGGCGTAAATACGTTGGTAAAAATAGTTCCCTCTAACAAAATCTGTTGGGGAATATTAAATTTATTTTTAAGGAAATGAAAAGATTATGCTGGTTATTAATATACAAACTGAACAGGGGTGCAGCCTGGCACATGTAGCAATGAGCTAGATATGTTCTATCATTTGTGTTATTAATGGGTTATCTATATTTTTCTTGTCGAGCAAATTAACACGATCTTTTGAATCGGATGAGTGTTTAGATTAGTTTTTGTACTTGAACTCTCTGGGGTGGGCATAGTTTGGGCCAACCCGATATCCGAACTTTTTGAATATTTGGTTTGGATTCCTGGTTTGAATTTTATTTTTAAAATATATGAATTTTGGTTTAGATATCGGATTTAGTACTATAGATTTTTGGAACTTATATTCAATTCTATCCATATCAAATTTGCCCAATAATAATAAGCCCAATTTTCAAAGGTCCAATAGACAATACCCTATGACCCTACCCTTTATAGTATTAAGTCCAATATGGAATTATATGGCATGGGTGGCCTCAATCCTTGTAACTGTAGAAAATTATACATCCTAAGGAGCAAACTATTAGGTGAATTGAGGTTGTTAATTGCTATGGCTGCCTTGAAGACTCAAAAGCCAAAATTGAAAATCCAAAATATCTGAACCAATTAGACATGCAAGAAAGTCATCTATGCAAAGTATGAAATGGGGATAACTTGATTACTAAAATAGTGACCACTCCTTATGGTTGTAGTATTTGGAGATCAATCAGGAATTTGTGGCCACTACTATTGTCTAGAATACACTTCAAGGTGGGAATGGACTCAAAGTGGCATTTTGGGAGGACAAATGGATAGCTCAGAGATTGGAGCAACTATTCCTTGATCTACACTGTTGCTGAAATGTGGATAGGTCAAGATGGAACCTTTATCTCAAGAGAAATCTAAATGACTAGGAGATGGACATTTAGAATAACCATTTGATTGACATTTAAAATTCCAGATTCTGTAAACTTGAGTCAACCCAGTTTTGCAGAGAGTCGAAAATGGCTAGCATTGGCAGAAAATATACCTCTCGAAGGAATAAAGAATATTTTGTATAGTATCCCTACGTACATCATGTCATAATTGAATGCCCCAACCACCATTACTAATAAACTGGAAATATTTCAGTGGAATTTCTTATGAAATAGCCTGAATGGTACAAGAAAATTTCATTTAATGAATTGAAAAGTTGTCATCACCGATGAAGTGGGGAGGACTTGGAGTGAATGATCTTAAGTGTTCAGAAAGGTGCCACTAGGAAAATGGACATGGAGGTGTGGAGTGGAGGAGAATGTTGTATGGAGGGAAGTCGTAGCAAAGAAATATGGTGTGATGGGCGATAGGTAGAGGGGATGCGGGTGGCAGACTAGGAACATTACAACTCTGTTTGGATGTGATCATGGAGAGGAGTTATAAAGGGGATGGAGGATTTATTGGACATATTCTATTCAAGGTGGGGAACGGATGACGAATTAGTTTTTGGGCACATAAGGGGTGTGGGAAGAGTGAGTTGAAGTTTGTTTTTCCCAACTTATATAGTATATTGGGCCAGAAGGAGATGACACTACAAATATGTGGGCTACATCTGAGGAAAGGTCATTAAAATTTGTGATTTAGAAGGAACCTTTGGGACTTGGAAATGGAGGAATTCCCATGCCTGGTTGAATTATTATATAGGCAAAATGTACCTTGTGACATTGTTGATTGTGGAGATGGCATGAGAGTAGTGATGGTTTGTTTACTGTCAAATCACATATCAGAGCTTGCCAGTAAAGAGGAACAAGATTTTCCATATCATCAGTTTATTTGGATCCCTTGGGCACCTATGAAGATGTGCTTCTTTATGCGGTTGGCAATTAGGGAAGTGATTCTGAGAGTAGAAGACTTGAGGAAGAGGAAGATAACATGTGTTAGCTTTATCCGGAGCTGCATGTTTAGGTTCTCCGGAGAAAATTTAGATCATCTTTTGTTGCTTTGCTATGTGGCTACACGGTTATGGGTGGTGGTTATAAATTGGTTTGGGATATTATGGGTGATGCCATGCACAGTGGAGGCGGCATTGCATGATTGGTATTCACGAGAAGGAAGAGAAGACAAAGAACTTGAGATGTTGCTCCATTATACATCATGTGGGTTCTTTGGAGAGAAATATGAGAGGAGTTAAAGGAGTTTCTAGTAATAATCTCTTGTTTTTAATTTTCTTTTGGTGCGCTCATGAGGTGTCTACACTCATGGAGGATTGGTGTTCTTTCACCGAGAACCATATTTTATTGTAGGCTCTCTCTTTTGGTACACAACTTGTATAAAAACTTCCCCATCATTTATAAAATTATCTGCCTTGTTCAAAAGAAATTCTGCTCAAAAGATGTTGAAAATACAATAGTACTCTAAAAACTTTTTTTGAATTTAAAGGCAACTACAATAAACTGGAGATTCCATAAAAGACTTCAATCTGTATAAAATAATTTGACGTGAAAGATATATAATTAGGATATTTAAGGAATACCAAAACTAAAGTCTCCTTGGAGACTTCTTTTTTTCAGAAATGGTAACAGTCTCCGTGGAGATTTTGAGCACCACAAAATCAAGCAAACGTGTATCCCTGTTGTTTTCCAAAGCTTGCATTCATTTTCTTTCCCTTCTTGTAACTTTGTTTAACTTCATGACTGAATAGAGCAATGCTGGAGGCAGTCACTGGCAACACTCACCCTGATGCATAACTCCATATTCATTGTGATACAATGAATGACAGCAAGCTGGTGATGTAGGTTCCATTGAAAAGATTCGTTACAATTTCAGTTAATTATTCTCTCAAAATTAACCAGACAGCACTCATGGCTGGAAGAAACCCTCTTTGCAGTTTCTGTACCTCCTTACAAATTGGCCTCCAAGCTGTTCTGTTCCACATTGATATGAGTTGGAGTCAAGTGATATTTTCCAGCAAACTAAGCTAGTTAAGTGGTAGCAGCTTGCAGGTACATTTTAGGCAGTAAATAAAATTGAAATATGGAATGTTGCAAGGGACATTTAGGCAGTAAACTCGACAGCATTCACTGGGTATGTTGTTGTTGAACTGAGTAACTCAACATATGCCATCATTTTTAAAATCTCCTGCTCCCCTCTCCTCAGTATCTCAACAAAAAAGAAGAGAAAAAGAAGGGGGGTGGGGGGACGCAACACATTTTTAATCTTGAAGCAAATCAGAGAAGTTAGTGTTTGATTTCACCAACATTGTAGGAAGAAAATGTAACCTATGTTTCTAGTTATCTTCACACTAGCTATAAAAATAAATATGGATGTTGCCAATTAAGTTTAAATAGAATAGAAGTCAAATTTGGCATTTTGTTGTGGAGATGTGGAAGTGTCTATCTGGTACTGACAAGGAGGTTTGGACTATAGAGGCAGAGAGGAGGCTAGTCTGGATGAAAGTGTAACGGTGAACAAGGCAATATAAAAAATCATTGAAATGAAAGCTACATGATCCTTTATCTGAGAAACTTCTAGCTGATTGCTAATTTGCTATCAGTATGACTAGTGTGAAGCTTTCTCATCAGATATTGAACAATTTTACTTTCCTGGGAAATTAGAAAGTATATTGAGTAGCAATAGGCATAAATGCTTGCTGGAGGATTTTATATGGATTGCTGGTGCATCTCTAAGTCACCTCACAATTTGTGGGCTCTTAGGTGGTTAGAAAACAACCTTAATATAGTTCTATGGTTGGAGTTATAAGATCTGTGAGTGCAGGAATGAAGTCTTATTTAATTTTAGTGCAAAGAAATTGAACTCTAGTTCACCAAACTTAGGTGACGTGTCTTGGGAAGGTGGGGAAATGGAGCTGAGATTCTCGAGGAAATTAATGAGCTGATACATCATGAATATGATCGAAACATTAGACAAACTCCAAACTGTTGTTTGGCAGTTTGAGAGGGTAGGTGCGTTTCGGGATCAGATGGTGGAGTTGGGTAAGGTGGTACATAATTAGTTAAAGCCTTGAATCCAGCATGTCTATCAATTGTGGACTTGTGGTATGTTTATGGTATCAAGTTTTAGCAATTTTTATTTTATTTTTGATAAAGAAGGGTTTTTAGCAAGTTCTTTTTTATTCATAATGAAGGATCTTTGCTTCTTGAGCTGAGGGTCTATCAAAAACCTCCTCTCTCTACCCCAGAAAGGTAGGTGTAAGGAATGCGAACACCCCATCCTGCTCAAACCCCACTTATGTGAATTACATTGGATGTGTAGTAGCGAAGCATCTGTGCAGAACAGTCACGACATTATTCCAACTCTTATTACACAAGTACATTGAGGCTAATGAAGCATCTGGCTGATTAGGATACTCTGAAGAAGCTCCTGAGAAAAATGTCCAGATCCTATAATTGGATCATGTAGTTTCTTCTTTTATTGATAAGTATTTATCAGATTGTTCGTTAGATATCCTGCTTAGCAACAATGTAAAGGTGGGAAACATCCCATGAAGTTTTCTGTGATGACAACAGCCACTTACTGCAAAGAACCAATGGGATGAGATAGGAAAATCAACACATAATGCTTTAGTGGCTGAAGCACAAATGAAGAACCAAATACTTGTAGCAGACACCAAAGTATCTAGAGTTTGTACTCCTAGTAGATCAACTTAAGATTCATTTCATAGAGTTCAATTGCCCTATTTCATTTGTCCTTTGTGCAAAAAAGGAAAACTAGTAAGTGCCGCTGGGATTTGATATAGTGGTAAGAGTGCAACTTGTGATATGTGATAGGCACACTTCACCAATTGAACTTTGAACCTTTCCACAAACAACACATGGTATTTAAATGGAGACGAGTAGAGGGGTGGAATCATTATCCACTGAGTTTCGAACAGTGCACTGCTGAACCTCGAGGATTTCTCGGCTGTTTTAAAAAAAAGGGGGAAACAAACAATTTGAAAACATAAATTAGTCTATAAATGTCTCTTAATTATCATGAAGTTTTAGTTTTGTAAGCTGGCATTGATGTCATGCAGCTCCTAGGGGGTCTGATAGTAGTACTTTTTTGTTTTCTATGGTGGTGGTTTGGGGGCGGGTAAGGCTTTAGATTGATGCTAAGAAGTAGAGATGAAAAGAGGGAGGTTGGTACTATTTAAGCTAAGGATAGGTATTAAGGATTTACCTTGTTCGTTACAGGGGTGAAGTGTGGAGAGCAGCAGGGAGCAGCTTCATGGACTGAATGACGAATAAAAGTCTATGGGAAGAACTGAAATTTCAGTTCTCCATGTGAAGCTGCTATGCTACTTGGAGGGTGATCGAAGGAACTAGGAGGTTTGCTGGATCTATTAACTGTATGTATGGAAAATAGGGGATTCTGTGCATTTTTAGGAAATGGAGGGATTAAGTTCCATGATTTTGTATAAAACCTTTCCTTTTCTGTTAGGGTGCTAAATTTGGAAAGTAAATGATCTCCTTCTCCCATCTGCAACCTGAGCCAACTGAGCCAAGTCAATTTGGTCTGATGCTGGTTTTATTCAAGTTGTTGGAGTTGTTCAGTATTTCATGGATTGCTTTTAATTTGTAGCCTTTATTGGGAAGACTGAAGAGTTTGTTCCTTTCGAAAAGTCCAAAATATTTTCATGTTTGTCATTCTTTTGTAAGATTGTGCATAAAATCCCACAGTTCAAAGATTTAAATAATTTTCTTGGGACCCTTCTCCTTAGTTTCTAAGTTCTCATGTATATAATTTACCCAGACACTCCAAAAGTGCTTAAAAGCTATTTTGTCTTAAAATCACTAAAAATAAGCCAATACAAACAGGCTCTTATATTGTTCTAATATTGAAATTCTCATGCAATTGGTTTGTCGGCTATTCATTTTGTTTCAGACAAAATCAAGCCTTCTGATGTAGGTCTTGAGCAGGAGGCACAACTTGTCAGGAGTTGGAAAGGTACCATGCATGAGCGTAATGGGGGTTTACGACCAATCCTGCCAATCAAATACCTGCACGTGCATGAGTGTGAGAGCTTCACTGTAAGTGTTGCAGAACTGTCAGTTTTTTTATTTTTTCCGTTACAAATAATGATGTTCTTCTATAAGGAGAGAGATGGAAATTGCATAATTGAGATCTGTTAGCCTGTTGAATGTTCTTACAGATGGGAATATTCTGCATGCCACCTTCTTCGATCATTCCTTTACATAACCACCCGGGGATGACCGTTTTAAGTAAGCTTATATATGGTTCCTTACATGTGAAAGCCTATGATTGGATCGATAGTCCGGGGCCTTCAGTTCCACCCGAAGGTTTGTACTATTTGAAGTGGATGTTTTTATATAAGATGTCTAGTATTTCTTGATAGACATTTAAATATGCTCTTTCTTGAAACTTCAGTTCATTGCAGAACATGTCTCATGTCATGTTTTTATGGCCAATTAATTTGAGGCGACATTAATCCTTGATTTTTTCTATGGAATTTCATTAGTTGGAAGGCATTTCCTCTCTTGAACTTGGTGTTATTTGATTGACGTTTCCTCTCTGTTATTGTATATCAGTGGATCGTGATAACTGAAAATATGCACTTGTTTCTTTTTCTTTTTGCTGGTTTCGTTTTTGCTTTCTGATGCTTTGTATTAAAAGTTCAATAATTAAGGTCTTGCTGAGTGAAACTAGGTTTGAGGATTTTGTAGATGGTACCTTCAGGGGCAGAGCCAGTTAAGTTCAGTAGACCAGCAAGGTACAAGAGTTTGGTTCACATATTGCAGACTTCTGTATTTCAGTACTTCTGCACAAAGGTTGCACTGCATGTAACTATTAGAAGATTGATAACTAGACAAATGATGACCATTAGTATCTCGTCCTGCACTGGGAGAAAATATGACCATGTTCAGTTTATACTCAAATCTAGATCCTTAGAATTATGATTTATTTCCAGATAGACACTGGCAATTTGCGTCATTTGGCTGGAAGGAGTTGCTCTTCTGGAATTTTTTCTGATTGGGGTCAATGCTTGTCATGAAATGATTTTACTGCTAATTTTTTTTATTTTAGGTTGAACTGGCATTTACCATGTTCATTACCTGTTAAATGTCTTCAGGTGCAAGACCAGCTAAACTTTTTAAAGATTGTGAGATGACTGCTCCATGTGGGACTACTACTCTGTATCCGACGACTGGAGGCAATATCCATTGTTTCAAAGCAATAACCCCTTGTGCTATCTTTGATATCCTTTCTCCACCCTACTCTTCTGATGATGGACGTCATTGCACTTATTTCCGAAGGTCTCCTAGAGGGGATCTACCAGGTAATACTTCTGGTGCCAACTTATACATGGATATGAACATTCAATTGTATTACAAGTCTTACTTTTAAATACTTTTACATCGTTAAGGTGAGCTCGAGGTGGATGGGAAGATGTTCACAGATGTGACTTGGTTGGAAGAGTTTCAACCTCCTGACGACTTTGTCATCCATCGAGGCCAATACAAGGGTCGTACCATCAAAACTTAGGGGATGGTTCATTTTTGGTTCTATCAATCAGCTTTTTGAATGCAGTGATTAGTTGATTTGGGTGTTATTGAGGTGAATCAGTTATATGTCTTAGACAATATGGAAATAATGACTCATGTATTCTAGAGAATAGGCCATTTTCTGATGTACATATTTATATACCATACATTAATTTAGATCACACCTTAAATTAATGCTTCCATTTTTTGCTCTTTTGATTACTCGAACCCAGAATCACAAGATGAAGGGTGTTTACCATCCGAGCAACTAGTTGGAGTGTTTGCTCATTGTTTATGAGGCTTGAGGGTGGTCTTGGACATCCAATTGGAACCAATTGATTTCCAGGATGTCTGGTCAAAAGTAAACAGGGAAGGCTGATGATGTCCTTATTTATAGTTTCTTTTTGTTTTCCTACTGATTTTTCGGAAACAACCTCTACCTTTACATGTCTTTATCTTTCTCATATTTCACTTGTGATATTATACTACATAGTTGTTTACTAGTGTTCATTTTTGAAGTCTGATTAATAGTTCTAATTTAGGGGTGAAGCGGTTCTTACCAACAAAAATGTCATAAGACGTGTGTGACAATAAAAGCGATTCTTACCAATAAAAAAATTCTAACCACAATAAATAAATAGATCATAATATTTATGCGATTGGGGTGGTGAAGGATTATAACAACAACAATATATTCGGTGGAATTTCGTAAGTGGAGTCTGGGAGGATAGAATGTACGTAGATCTCATCACTATCTCACAAGGTAGAGAGGTTGTTTCCAGGGAACACTCATCTCAAAAACTTATAAGTAGAATAAACGATAAAGGATTATAACAACTCCAAAGAAATTAGTTACTACATATTCTATTCTATTATTAGTTTAAATAAAATTATTTATTATAATTATTGTTTAAAATTTTATTTGTATCATTAAATTCATCATTACATAATGATAAAATTTTATTCTATATAATAATTAATTTAACACGATTGTATCATTATCCTTTTTTTATTTTACATTGTCAAATATTAAATTTATTAACATAACACAATATATATTATGAAATAATACGTAATTGATTATTAACATAAATTAAAATAATTTTTAAAATTTTTATAAATGGTTTGAAGAGAATTAAATAATAATTAGATTCACCAAACAATTCAATTAAGTCACAATGGACAATAAGTTTAAGTTAGGAATTAAGCTACTATATGTTATATCTATACCAACAACAATAATAACAACTTATTAGTATAATTTCATGAAATAAGATCCGGAAAAAATAGAATATACATAAATTTAAGTTCTATCTTCGATCGAGAGATCAGTCGCATAGCCACATATAGCTCAGCGTGATCAATTGGACACCCATTATCGAAAAGTTATATTATGTATATAGAAAATTGTATAAAATAAATCATCAAAAGCTATTTTTCATATATACATGTTAAATCATGAATATACTTGATAAAATTTCTGACTTCGTCACTGAGAGGTTGTTTCCAATAGACCCTCGACTTAAGAGAAAAAGTCCAAAATAGTCCAAATTACGAAGAACCTAAGTATACAAAAACTAGAAGATAATAACAACATAATAACTACAATAATACAATATATTACCGAAAGGACAAGACAACAGAAATCAAAGAATTAAAAACTATAAAGTGGAGGACCATACTATAAATGGAAAAGTCTAATCAAGAGTAAATTGTCTCTCAACTTGCCATTGTGGGAAGCATATAGAGATAGTTACTCCCTCCGTCCTATTTTAATTATCAGATATGTATATCAAAAATAATTATTTCAAATTAATTATCAATTCAAATAATCAAAATATAATTAATGACTTTTTTTCAACTTTACCCTTAGTAATATGAAAAACTTTATTACTATAATTTAAAAAAAAATATCAGCCAATTCGATAGGTTTATATTAGTCAAATTGCACCCCTTGTTAAATTTTTTCTTAAGAATTATATCAAATCTTATCCTAACGACTAAAATAGGACGGAGGAAGTAATTCACTAAGCATAATTGGCATTTAACTCTTATTTGTTATATTTCTCAATATTGTGCCTCTCATTATTAAAACACACATTTTTTTATTTTACTTTTTTGTGATTTTTTGTTTGAACAACACATGTAAGATTGTTGGGGTTGAATTAGGTCCCCCAAGGCCTTATCATACACAAGAACAAGTCAATTCTTAAAATATTTTAATGTAATAATGAGTCTCGTTAAAAGCACAAACATCTTATCGTATCATTTTCAAAATAACGAATCTTTAAAAATACACAGATCGTTATCTTTAAAATTATGAATCCTTTAAAAACACAAAAGTCTTATTGAGGTCAATTCTTAAAATAATTTGTGAAATTAATTTCTATTAGAAATAATATTATCTTCAAGATTAATACCAGATAAAATATCTTCCTCTTTTTTCTTTTTTTTTTCTTCTGATTTTTTGTGCAACTAATTACACATGTGAGATGGCTAGCTTTTAAATTATGTCCCCCATCATCTTTTCCTAAATTAAAATGTAAGGAAACTTTCATTTGGCACAAATCATTGCTAAGAATGGTGGTTGGTCGGTTGAATTGTCAATTCTTAAGATATGATGTCATAAAAGTGAAATTTTTTATAATTATACGAAAGTAGTATTATATTATCTTTAAAATTACGAATCAATTCTTAAGATATTGTATCAACCTCTTAAAAAGGCGCAAAAATCCTATTACATTACCTCCAACAACAATCATAGTAATTTTGTGTTGGAAGCATTCTTGGGTATACATTTTAATTAGCTTCTCAATAATGTTACTAACTAGCACTTCATAATTAAGCAAAAACATGAGTGATCCGGTTAGCTGAATTTTCAATTCTTAAGATATTGTGTCATAATAATGAAGTCTTTTATAAAAAGCTTGAAAGTCTTATCACACTATCTTTAAAATTACGAATCAATTCTTAAAATACTGTATCAATATCGCACAAAAATTTTATGATATCACCTTCAACAACATTAAATCCACATAGTAATTTTGTGCTCAAAAGTATTTTAGGCTTCTCAACAATGTTACTAGCATTTTATAATTAAGCAAAAACTTTCATTTGGTACAAACTATTGACAAGAATAACTCATTGGTTTGAACTATCAATTCTTAAGGTATTGTGTCATAGTAATAGAGTATTTTATAAAAGCACAAAAATTTTATCATGCTATTTTTAAAATCACAAGTCAATTATCTTAAAATACCGTATCAGTATAGTGGGATCTTTTAAAAGCACGAATGTCTTATCATATCACTTCCAACAATATGATAAAACCACATAGTAATTTTGTGCTCTTCATAATTAAACAAAAACTTTCATATGTTGAATCGTCAGCTGAATTGTCAATTCTTAAGATACTGTGTCCAGTGAATCAATATCTTACATACAGGCAAAAAAAATCTTATCTTACTATGTTTAAAATAACGAGTCAATTATCTTAAGATATTGTGTCAATATAGCGAGATCTCTTAAAAAACACGAAAATCTTATCATATCACCTCCAACAATATAATATGATGAAACCACATAGTAATTTTGTGTTGAAACAATTTAGTATACATTATTAACATTAATATTACTAACTAGCACTTCATAATTATATTAAGCAAAAATTTCCATTTTTTGGTACAAATTATTGACAAGAATATAATCATTCATTATAGGAATTGTCAATTCTTAAGATATTATATCATAACAGTGGAGTCTCGTATACAAGCGTGAAAGTCTTATCTTATTATCTTTAGAATTATGAGTCAATTACTTCGTATTCGCGATCTTGACCTAGACCAATTAAATCGCGATTACACCATCTTGAGGCATGATCGATCTCGAAGTGTTAATAAATATCCATATATCAAATGCAAAAAATAAAATATTTAATACAAGCTAAAATTATTGGGCTAGGTTAAATCTTTAGAATTGCATCATCCCTAGCCCATAAAATCATCAAAACCCTATGAAGAGATTTTCCTCTAATTCTCCATCAAGTTGAAATCGACTATATATTTAACGTAATTTTTTTTTTACTGAATTTGAAGTTCATTGTATTGAATCGTTTGTAATTATTTTTTTTCATTTTTATTTGATGTCTTATTTTTGTTTTTGATCCAACTAATTTAATTTCATGTCAAAAAAACCATATTTGAGGATTAAACATTTTCAACCAAAGGTAACTCCTTTTTCGAGACTCAACCACAAGACCTCTAGTTAAATATTATAGATAAACATATATTATTCTTTTGGCGTTCATTAATTTTTGCAAAGAATATAAATAAATAAATAATAGGAATTTTTTAGTTTTTTACAAATTTCAATTAGTATAAATGCTATATAATTAGCATGTATATTATATATAATAATAATCAATTTTTTTAATATATTTAATATAAATATACATCATGATGAAATTATTATGATTAAATGGATGAAAGTAATTTTAATCTTTTGACTAAAATTGTTGAAATTCCTAAATAATTTATGATGAATAGTTTTAGTCGGTAAAAAGACGACAAAACTAATAGTCCAAGAAAAAAATATTATTTTAGTAAACAACTTTTTGAAAAAATAATTACACCATATGGTTCCTTATTATTATTATTATTATTATTAAGGAGGGACCAACCTATGCTTTTTTGAGTATGTGAAAATTGATTATTCAAAAAAGAATTAAAAATTATTCGGTATTCGATATTTGTTATTAAAATTTAATTAAATTTGAATTTAAGTATTGCCGAGTTTATTTATGTAGGTGACATTTATAATAGGATTTTCTTTTTCTTTGTGGACTGTAATTTGAAATTTCTAATTAAGAATGAAGGAATATCAGGCATATTAATATAATGACACTGAAGGTTATTTTTATTTTGATAGATTTATCGTTTTGCCTTTCTCGAAAGTTGTCTCGAGTCATTTTTGGTTGAGTCTAAAAGTTAGATTTCGAAAACTTTGTAAAAACTTGAAGTTTGTCGAAGAAAGAGTTTTTAAAGGTTTAAAGTTTGAAATTTTGAGTTTTGACGTCATTTTGAGTTTCGAGTGTCGTAATGCAATTTCGTTTATCCCATTAGCTCTAAAATACAGAATGTGATCTAGGAGAACTGACAGAACTGAATTCGGAGATTTTGATATCAAAGTTGCATTTTTAGTTGAATTCAGATCATAGTTTGACTTTAGTCAACATTCGAGATTCGGAAGCTCTAATGCAAATTTTGATTGTTCCATCGAGTCTGAAACGTCCTTTCTGGTAGGATTGCACATATATATTTGGTTCATATTTGAGATTTCTAATTAAGTATGAAGGAATATCAACCATATTCCACCTTGATACATGTTGGTGTGGAAAATAGGTCGTAATTAGAAAGGGCAGTCAAATGCATAAAGCATTCCACATTAACAGATTCTAAAAAAAAATTGCAACCCCCAAGAATATGATGTAGACGATTTATCTTAATACAAGCATTGGTGGTTGTTGCTTTCATCGCTCAAACATATGATATATATATCACACAATAATAACTTTATCGTTGCTCAAAAATTCTTTCTAGATTTGAGATTAGTGTTAGAGATATATTCACCCTTTTGAATATTTATACTATAATTTAGTGGATGAGAAGTTAAATTATTTTTAAAAATATTTATAATATAATCTAGTGCGATTTGAACGTATTTTCATTGATTAAAAGAAAAAAAATGTAATTTTATATTGAAGGTGAACAAAATCAATATAATGTATTTTCTATTAATTACATAACTATTCCAACATATAATACTCATTACATTTACTTTTAAAGTTCAAAAAAATATTGTGTTTCTAACTAAATTCATAATATAATTTAGTGCGATTTGAACGTGTTTTCACTGATAAATAAAAGAGATGTCATGACTTTATTTTGAAGGTAAATAATACTGATATAATTATTATATTCTTTTTATAAATATCAAGTGATTTTTTTTTAGTGCGATCTGAACATGTCTTTATTGGTTAATGAAAGAGAAATGACTTGACGACATTGATGATAAACAATACCAATATAATCATTAAGAAAAAAAGTTTACGTTTTCTCGAACTATGTGAAACAATTCAATTTTATTCTTCATTAATAGTTGGAGTTAAATTAACTCTCGCTTCAATATTGGTATCAAAGCGCAACTTAAAATTACCCTATTTTTTCTAGCACATACTATTTTGGTTTACCTTGCTAGAAAAAATAGCGTTCGTTGTATTCACTCGTTTTGAAATAATTAATATATTTGTTAAATTATCACAAGAAGACGATAACAAATCCAAATAATTTTTTTAGCACATACTATTATGTATTTTTTTTCTTCTTGATAAAGAAAACATGATCAACCTATTATTATGTGACAAAAAAAAACTTATATATAATTAACTTTCAAAAAAGACTATAATATGACGATCCTGTTCAATCGATTATTTTCCAAAAAGAATGTTCAATTATGTTGGTAATAATGGAACAATTCTATTCGTAGAAACAAAGAGAAGCAGATTTATTCTATACTCGATAAACATCAATAAACCCTATCTAACAACTCGATTCAAATTAAGTTATCTCTTTATCATTATAATATATTAGCTTTTAAGGGAACAAAAAGTGGAGGTCCATGCCAAATAGAATAAAAAGTGAAGATATATGAACCAAAAATGGAAGGTCTGATTAGAATAAAGTTGAAGATTCCAGATTTTAACTTGCCACTAGGGGAAACAAATATAGAAAGCTTCAACTAATGTTAATTATTTTAAGTAGTAAGTTTTGATTTTGGGAAATGAGTAGGTGTGAAGTCAAATCGTTTTATTTAATATATGTGTATAAGCTTTAAGAACTGGTCAAATATGATTTGAAACAATTAGTGAAAAGGAAATAACGGTAATTTTTTGGAAATTTAAAAAATGACCTTCAGGGTCGTTATATCACCCATCGGTAAAAGTCATACATATCCTCGAATATAAAGTAAACTAAAGTATACGAAATCTCAAAAAGATGGGGATATCAGACACGTATGTCACACTCTGTCTCACAAGTCACTTCTGCGATTGGACGATGCCTCTATTGTACCTTCATCGAAGCAATCTCCTTGGTCCTGAACTTCCGGACCTGCGATGCCTATCTAGAATGATTATTGGCTCCTTCTTGAATGACAAATCGGGACCCAACTCCACCGAGTGAAGGAAACATGAGGCTCATCTGTTACAACTTTCAAAGCATAGAGACATGAAACACAAGATGCACATATTATAAGCTAGGTGGCAAGACCAAACTATAGATCATCTCCCTCACTCGGCTCAGAATCTCAAAAGGACCGATAATTTGAAATATATTTTCTGGTGCTTTTTATGACCGTTTTGTCCCTTGAAATGAAAGGGTACTAGTAGTTCTTATCCTAGTAAAGTATATATATGAAAGAGGTGTTTAGTTTTTGTACTCAAAGGTAATAAACATAATAGAAAGGATAAAAACATATTTGCACTTTCTTTTCTCTCATCTTATTTCCCACGATTAATGTCACAACCCCCTAGTCTAATTTTAGGAAAAAAATAAGTAATGAAAAGTGATCTATTTTTTTTTAAATTTAATTTGCTAGCTTGTGCACATTCTCAATCTTCTAATATTATTAAATGAAAGTTTGAAAGTAAAATAGACTTATATATTTACTCATCATTGTTTAGTAGTAAAGAACTTCTTTAATTTGATAGAATCATGATTAAGGCACATTAATATATTAATTACTACAAGAAAAAAATAAAGCAAAGGGAAATAATTAATCATCAAGAGTTAAGTGCACGTGCAATCACAAATTTGAACCACTTTGGTCCCTCTAGATGTTGTCTCCTAAGAAGTTTTTTAGGCTTTACAATTGCTTTATGCTAGAAAAAAGCCATTTATTTCGATCGAATTGATCACAACTGATATCTTTTTTAGATTCAGATCAATATTTTTAATGTTCTATTATTTAATCAAGATCGATATCTTTTTTGAATTCAAGTTATCGATCACTTGGAGTTGAGATCTTCAGTATTGATCGGCCTACTTTTATACTAATTGTCGTAGATTGAACAAGGGAATGTAAATCAAAAGACTTAGTTTATGAAGTTTAGGATCCCACTAAACTAAACATATAAACCCATAGAATTTCTTTATTATTTTTATTAATGAAGGACATTTTGAACACATAACAATTCTTGTTTAAGTTGCTTTCCTTGTTTTCATGTGGTAAAAATATTGAAATATGTGATCATATCGTAGAAAAGCTTCTAACGATCTATATAAATAGATTTTCATTGAGGATCTTTATACAATTTTCCTTTCACTTTGATGAAAATTGATCCTTAATTCTATTATGAAAATATCACATTAATTGAATCCGTTTAATTTTTATATCAATCTTTAATTTTATTAGTATATAATTACCATCAATATTAGTGTAGGTTGTAGCTAAGCTAGGGTTTTAACATTTGAAAAGAAAGGTTCACCAAACACATCAAATCACAACAAACAATTAACATTAATTAATATCTATGTGATTAATTAAATTTAAATAAGAATTTTTCAAGGGATAAAAAGTATTTTTAAATATAAATTATATGGAGTTTAAATCAAAATCATTGAGTTATGTTGAACCGCTAAAACTCGACTATATACATGAGGTCTCGACATGATACATTTGATTGTTCCAATCAAAGTCATTGGTGGGACTGGAATAGTTGAATCTCTCTACTATTAATTAAAAGTTTCAGATTCAAATCTCAAAAAGTAGAAAATTTGATGATAAAATAATGTTTTAATACCTTATAGTAGATCTATCATGTGTGAACTCAATCTAGTAAGGCCAATCAGATTTTAACAACAGAATTATCTATTTCTTGATTTGTTCATAAATTTGAATTTGTATCAAAAATTAAAGTGAAAAATTCCATTTTGATGTCCTTTTAATTTATTTTTTTCTAATGTTTTCTTGATTTTTTGTTTGAACAACACATGTAAGATGGCTAGGTGAAGTTGAATTAGGCCCCCTCATGATCATTCACTCTATATATACACAAGAATGACACTTTTTTATAAATCAAAATGTACTCCCCAAGATATAATAATATAATAATAGACCTTTGGAATATTGATGCATGAAAATGTGTACTAAATTCATAATTAGGGAACTTTCATTTGGTATAAATTGAACACCAATAATGACGACTCAGAGGCTGAGTTGTCGATTCTTAAGATACTGTGCCCTAATATGAATATGAATCTCTCAAATAAACGTAAAATATCTTATTGTTTTATCTTTAGAATTACGAATCAATTATTAAAATACTGTATATAGTAGGGTCTCTCGAAAAGCGTGAAAGTCTAATCACATCATCTCCAACAACAATGATAAAACCACATAGTTGTAGTAATAATTTTGTGTTGGAAGCATTTTATAAGCACTTCATAAAGTAACATTTTTTATTTTAATTTTTTTTCTTTTGTAATAAAAGGTGATTAATTATTGTTAAATTAATTGTCTTGTTATATATAGCTCCTTAATTACTGTAGATTAAGCGGCTAACTAAAAATGATTAAATTTGGAAGACTAATTAATTATTACCAACACATATAATCACTATACAATTTGACATAAAGAAAGTAGAAATATGACATGATATATGGATTAATTATTGCTAACTCATAATTTATTAGTCGGCAAAAAAAAAAAATTGTCCATTAATTGTTCGTTCAAAAAATATTTATAAATTATCGTCAGTACATATAATTTAAATCTACTATCAAATTGTAGCACATATATTCTTCTTAATTGTGCAATATGTATGGTTGGTCGAACGGGTAGCATCTCTAGCAGTAATTACAATATGAGTTTTGTATAATTCACGCGATTTTATACAAAAGTTGTGCGCGAATCAAATTGTATAGCGAATTACACAAAGATATACAAATATTACCTGAATTATACAAACGGTGCTATAACTATAGTTACGAAATGTAATTATCCAAACTATAGCTATAGAGCATAATTAAGATATTTTTGAGTAGCCCAAATATCATACAAAAATTAACATAAATAGGCAATCATTAAGGGAAAAAAATTCAAAATATATTAATGTATAATATACATAAAATAAACATATTTGATACATTATAACACACCTTTTTTTATAAATTTAATTAACATAAGTAATTATTTTTGGAGAAATTACATATATATACAAAAAACAAAAAGTTTACAAAAAAAAATAGTTCATGTTTTATTTACATAAAAAATAGCCCCAAATCAGCGAAACTATACAATATAGTTATAAAAAGTATACACCGTTATACAATGTATATTACTTATACATGAGCTATACACTAAATATATATTATGATACACAAATATACATTGACTATACATGTTTATACAACGAGGACTGAATGCCCAAAATTGTAACAAATAGTCAAAGGTCAGTCAGATGACTACTTTTCGTAATTAAAAAAGTGGACTAGTTTTTGTGTAAATAATTTTTTTCAGTGGCGTTTGAGTGTAATTATCCCATTATTTTTTGCGATCCGCCAAATATGTAACTTGCCCAAATATTATTGGGCAAATTATAGAAATCTCATACTTTTCATGCATAATCTCAATATATACCAACTTTTTCTGAAATTACTAAAAATCCCTTATTTTTTAAGAAACGTCGATACAT
>JBCEWC010003192.1:0-27664 GCA_038996855.1 Solanum aculeatissimum
AATAGGATTCTATATACTATTGTTATTCCTATTCCTATTCTAAGTAGGATTGTATTTACCTATTCCTATTCTAACAACACTCATATTGTGTCATCTCAATTAAAGGATGTAAGCATAATTGTTTCAAAGTCACAAGCAATTCCTTCTCAAAAGGGATTACTCTTTTCATAATGCAACCTCTGGCGCAAGTGACGGGGAGAGGTGATTAGACATGATATGTCACAACTTCATATCATCAAAGACATGACCGTAGATAGAAAGGAGTGGAGGTCACATATTAGGGTAGAAGGTTAGTAGGGGTAGAATGTTGTCTTACCTTCTGTAGGTTTTTAGGTTTGTCATACGACTACTCGAGCTAGTATGGTTCTGTTGATTCTGCTCTTCGATTATTCTGCTATTTTTATTGTTTTTACTTGTAGAATTGATATTGCTCTTCGTTTTAGTTGTTACTCTATATCTGTTGTTTTTCTTTTCTTGTTATTTGGGCGGATACATTTGAGCTGAGGGTCTATTGAAAACAACCTCTCTATCTGTGGTAAGGTCTGCGTATACTCTACCCTCCCCGGACCCCACTTTGTGGGATTTCGCTAGGTATGTTGTTGTTTTAACCTCTGGCTTTGTTTTAATGTGTACGCTCCTTTGCATTGTTGTTTTCACTGTACCCTTTTCCTGGTTGTTTCTTCATTCTTCTTTGTCCATTTTTGGTGGCACAGGAATTATCAGGAAGGGTCATCAGGGTAGAATATGCAAAGCGATTTAAGAAACCTCCAGGAGTTCCTCCTCCTTCAACTCCTCCCCAAGGGGAAACACGACATAAACTTTATGTTTCTAATCTTGCATGGAAAGTGAGGTCTACCCACCTGAGAGAATTCTTCTCTGCAAACTACAATCCAATTTCAGCCAGGGTTATTTTTGACAATGCTTCAGGAAGAGCTGCTGGGTATGGTTTCGTATCATTTGACACAAAAGAACAAGCAGAGGCTGCACTATCTGCTTTAGATGGAAAGGTATACCTAAACAAACTACATTCCCTTAACAGCTTAGCTTCTTTTTCCAGTATAATCCTTCTATCTTATGTAGCATTCTCTATTGTACTATTCTGCTTTCAATATTTTAGAGGAGTGTCTTTTCAATTAGTCAAATTTTTTAAATAAGCTACACAATTTCATTTTTATTGTTCAAATATTAATTGAAATTTGTCACACTTTGTCGAAACTGGCACTTACTGTCAGAACCATGTTGTATGCAGCATTGGTCACAGTGCAAGATTTGATTAGATCTAGTTGAACACTTGCAAGAAATTTTGTAAAGAAAAAGCCTTGGGTTGTATAGTTCGGATTCAAGGTATAAAGCGAGCACGGGGTATCTTTAAGGTGCATGGGTTGGATAGCCTAATACTGGATCTCTAAATAATTTCAAGTAGTGTAGTTTCTTTTTAAACATGTCACTAAATTACGCTGCATTACGAATGCATATATAGTTCTTGAGTTTTGTATGGATCACGCACAAACATGGTTATGTCTAAGATGCCTTAACCAGTAGTGTTGAAAGTATTAGAATTGCCAATGGCTATATATCTGAATTTTCCACTGATTTATCTGACGCTCCTTGAAAACTTCCGTTCCATTAGATGTGTACTTACTGAACACAAGTATGGTAATTGATCATAAGAAAAATTCATACTTGTGGGAAGTGTTATCAGTGTATATGTGGAGAAACTTGTGTAAGATATATATTATTACTATTTTTGAAATCCTTGTATTGTAAATGCCAAGACTGCGATGTATGTTTGACATCTCAATATAAAAAAGCAGGAACTGATGGGCCGGCCAATTCGCTTGAAATTCAATGAAAGGGATGCTGATGGATCTGAAAACAAGGAAGAAACACCAACTCAGCAAAATCCTGAAGATCCATAGAGGACTCCCTTGATAACACTTCTATGGATCATCAAGGTCCTGTTTAAACCAGACTTCTCTTCTACTTTTGCACATAGTTGCTGACTTTTACATGATAACCATATCTTTTTTGTAGATTCCAAATCTATTTTATTTGATCTGTTTGTTTGGTCATATTTTGGTGACCTTTTATCTTGTTTCTTAGTTTATTGGTTTCTAAAGTGTCTCTGATGCTTTTGTTATATAATGTCAATCTTCATGAGAAAAAGAAAAAATAGGTATCATTGGTCAAGTTTTGCCTTAGCAACATTATGTGATTTTTCACATACAAAATACACCCTTTATATGATTTTCACTTATATTTTCTGTATGTATTCTCTTCTGCTTATTGAGAGGTTCTTCACCAAATGTTTGTATAAAATCACCTTACAAATGAGATGTCCACTATCAAACCCGAAAAAATGAATTGAAATTCAACTCTGACGATAATATGTATTCATATTATCTTGAAGGTTTTCTGTCATTAATGATTGCCCTGCTAAGTTAATTAGTGCTGGATTCATGACAGTTGTTTTGGCTGGTCTTGGCAAAATTCTGAATAATCATCCTTCATTCTGTTGTTTTATAAGTGTGTTTATTACAATTATACACAGGAGAGTGTAATGTCTTTTCTCACTGATGACTCTTGAAATAGAAGATTTGTGCATTACTCTATGGAAAAGTATTAACCCTGTTTACGTTGTGTATCCATGTCTACTCACCCCAACCCCACACTCCTCCCCGTGGAAGGATCTCAAGGGAAATACTTTCCCAGTTAATATATATTTAGACATAGATTCAATAGAGAAAGCAAAAAGTTCACAAGAGTTGCCGTTCTGTTGATGATCATGCCAACATGTATATCCCTTGTTGTATAGAGACAAGATACTAGGAAAATTAAGTGTTCAAATTATCGTCCTTTTTCTATCTTGGGTGTCCTTGATATTTAGGAAATTATATTAGTCATTATGTTTTCTGTAGCATGAATTTCTGCGGAAATCTGTCTTTGTTTATGGAATCAAGAGATTCTTCGAAGGCATTGGTTTAGTTTGTTAAATTAGTATCCTCTTCTTCTTTTGCAAAACTTCAATGGTGCTTGGAAAGAAAAAGCTAAAAAGGAAAATGAGAAATCAAAGGAATAGGGACTTTAACCTCCTGTTGAGGAAGCTCTTTGGGAGGATTAGTGAATTAAAAAAAGCAAGTATTGATACAACCTATGTAGAGATTTAGGTATACCTAAATGGATTTTTTCTCTTTTTATAAAAAAGTGTGAGGTCAAAGGTTTTTTTTTTTGTATTACAATTTGGAGATGTTACGTAATTGATCATGCTTGAATTCTTACACACACATTATCCTTGAAAGATACCTCATGACTTGGTAGATTTCAGTTCAATTACATTCTCTTTGCTCCTCTAGTTCATCTCACTTCATTTACTGATTTACTCCATTATATTTTCCCTATCCACTGTCTGAATTTAGATCAATATTTAGAACCAGACACAGGAAATGCCAAAGAAACAACATCAAACTTTTAAAAAGTAGTGTTTGTTGGACAAAATATCATCAAGAACCCAAAAAAGAATATATACTTCTTTTCTCAAGTGGCTATATAGCCAAGATTCCCATTTCCCATGTCAAAGTCACAAAGATAATGGGGAATACTTTTGGTTGATTTTATAAGTATGGTCTACTCTAACGGTTCTTACTTTGTGTATTCAATAAGTTAATGAAATTATTTGAAACTAAACAAATCGTACATAAGGATCTTGGATCGAATTTAGTGAGATAGTAAACAAGATTTCTTTACTTTCTTGATGGAAGTGATTGGAATAGATCTGCTCAAGGTTGAAGATACTTTGGAAGGTCAACTTTGTGAAGTAGATATCTTAATATAAAAATCACAGAATTTAATGCAATATCTTTACTTTATACTGATTTGAGTTAATTTAAAGTGGCTTAAACCTTAATCAAAGCATTGCTTACTTTGATGAGTTCCCTACCAACATGATTAGTCAACAGACCACTATCAATAATAAAGCAAGTTAAAGATGGGATAGAGAAAAAAGAAGAAAGGAAAAGAGAAACAAAACCAAAGAAGAAGAAGAAAACTAAAGGTAAAATACCCTATCACAAAGCATTCTCCCTTCCTGGTTTATTATTCTCTTTGCTTTCCATTTAACTACCTTATCTCTGCTTCCCTCTTTCATCTTCACCCTTTTAAGGCAAACATCATATTTTTCTCTCTGTTTCATTCTATCTAATTTCAGTATATTAGAAACAGTCCTCACTTCAATTTTTCTCATTTCTCTAATTTGGTTTGACTTAGTGTGTCAAGATTACTGTTCTTGAAAGTGTGATGGTAAGTTTCTTTTTCTCGTCTTGTTTTCTTGAGTTCGATGAATGGTGCCTGTAAATAGTTCAAGAACTTGGGCACCACCACATATGAGCACAAGGGATTGTTCTCAAGGATTCTGCAGTTTATACTGCCCACAATGGTGTTATATAATCTTCCCACCTCCACCTCCATTTGACTTCCCAGCTGATGATGATTCTGGTCCAAATTTCTCTCCTCTAGTTATCGGCATCATCGGAATACTTACCAGTGCTTTCCTTCTAGTTAGCTACTATGTCATAATGTCGAAGTGCTGTGGACACAGGATTGCTTTAGGAAGAAGGGAGAATCATCTTAATGATTCAGAATTAGAAGAGAATGATCCTTCAAATAATGAGGCGTGGAATGTGAACACAACAGGTTTAGATGAATCTCTGATCAAGTCAATTATGGTGTTTAAGTACGACAAAGGAAATGGATTGGCTGAGGGAGCAGATTGTTCTGTTTGTTTGAGTGAATTTCAAGATGATGAAAGCCTTAAACTTTTACCAAAATGCAGCCATGCTTTTCATGTTACATGCATCGATACATGGCTTAAATCTCATTCCAATTGCCCTCTATGTCGCGCTAATGTAGTGTTTGTAAATACTTCACCACCTCCATTACCTCCTTCAGTTATCGAAGCTCCTCTGATAAACGCAAGAACCTCAGAAAACCAACCTGAAAACGATATAGAACTGGGGGTCAGAGAGGAAGCTGAAGAAGTTGCAGAAAGTAGAGTTCCTCCCAAGAGGCTAATAACACAAAATATGAATCTACTAATAAGAAGATCAGTATCAATGGATCAAGTGTCGCGAGGTGTTCTATCTATAGCTGATATACTAAAGATTGATCAGGACGAAGATTGTGAAATGGGAAATAGCCTGTCTCACAAGAGAGATGCTGGGACATCAAGACAAGAAGTAGGGGAAGAAGAAGTAAGCACATTACCATCTTGTGTGCCAAGTCCTCTAGGGATGAAGAGATCTTTTTCCAGTGGGAGATTCATGTTCCCTAAACGCGGAAGAGGACAAAACATGATCATACAGTTGTGAAATTTTCTTTGACTACAGAATCATGCCTGTCTATCGGACCAAATCGGAAGACCAGGCTGAGGGCTACTCCCTCCTAAATTATGCCAAAATTAGGAGGATTTGGACATTTATGCCATTAGATAAAGAGTTCATATAAAGGAAAAAAGTTTGAATAGATTTTTGCTACAAGTAGTTGAGGTTTTGTGTGTTGTTTCTAGTTTTGTTCTTTTATTGTTCTGGCCTACAATACCTATATTTGTTATCATTTTGTGCTCACCACTATTAAAGCAAAAACAAGTTCATTTCACTATAATAAGATTCAACTGTTGTATTGGAGTTGATAAAAGAACTTTACTCTAATTATAGTAAAATTAGAAAATTTTGTAAATACATTTGAGAAGCATTTTAAAATTGTTTCCGCAAAGTATTTTTTGGGAAAAATAATTTTTAAAATAAATTAATTTTAGAAGCTTGATCAATCAGTATGAAATTACATGCAAGTGTTGATTATCTGAATTGGGCCTCTTTGGGCCTTGAGGCTCTCAATTCCCAAGAGATGGGTCCGAAATAGAAAGCTTTTATTGATAGAAGAAAATGGGCCAAATGGCACGCCTGTCCATTATTGCTAATATTTAGCCATTGATTGAAATATAATTGAACATTAGTCATTTTAATATGAAAATATAATTTAGACAAAAATAAAATAAAGAACTTCAACACATGGTGTTAGAGTTTTTGTGTGTTATTTAAGAATATTTTTGTTCAAATTTTATTTTGCATTAAAAATTGACTAAACTTTGATAGGTTTGAAACGGCAATTGAACGTCAATAAATGTTTAGAATCAATTGAAAAACATCAAATTTCAATAATTAACAAACTCGAAAAATTCAAATTCGAATCTACTTCAAATTACATTCATATTATAGGCAATAATTCAATGGACACCGTCATGATAAGATCCCAAAGATTTTTCTTTCTCAACCAGCTTAGAAAAAAAAGAGGTCAGTATGGGCTAGTTTTGTTTTGGTATATCATTTAAAATCTCGATCAATTTTATTAGTATTGGTGTTTCAATTGCATTTGCTCATAATTATATTTCATTAATATAATTATCAAAACGTTAATAATATTCATTCATTTTTAATTAGATTTTTTTAATTCAGGTCCTTCCGGATAAGGAGTTGCTTTTGTTCACTACTAGAACCTATTTTTCACTGAACATGGTGAAAAACAAATTCTTACTGAAATAGCGAGAAACTTCCTCATTTTTTCATATGAAAATATTATTATTATTTTTTCTCATTGATTCAATCAAAATATATGTGGGAATAATTAGTGAGCATTATTCAATACATTTTCAATGGGAAACAATTCAAGTATATAGTTTTACAGAAAACTAAGTCACAAGAAAGGTAGTGTAATTGTGTGCTAAATTACAAGATCTAGAATAAAATAGACCTATAGGGATACCAAAAATAAATAAATTATTTCTTCGAAACAAAAACAAAAATATTAAAGAAAGCTGAAACCAAGCATGTGCAATCACTATTAATCATTTAAGTAAATGGCAGTACAAAACACTTTAATCATACAACATGCTTAAATCGTTTTCATTAGATTATCATTTTGGATTATATTTCATAAAAGGAACAATATAGTAAGGACCGTCCTTCAACAACTAGACAAGTGCTGTTAAATCACCAAATTAAGATCCTTTAAAGAGCAACGTAATTTCTTTTTAAATACTAAAGTAGAACTATTACACAACTAAATAGTTTTCTTTAACAATGACCTCTCCTACTCTCTCAAGAATATAAATGTACAATTGTTGACTACTTCAATCATGTCAAAATTGTTGGATGAACATATAGGGCAAATATCAACCTACCTACCTTGCGTTGATGTAATGTAACATTCTATTTCTTTCTGTTTTGAAGATCGTGAAATTTAAAGAAAAAAAAACAAAAAAAGTTGTGCGGTGATTCAGAATTCTTACTTGGGGGTTCGGCAAATAAAAACATCGTGTTTGAGATTTGAATTTGAAATCTGAGGATGAATTTTGAACCAATCTATAATCTTATGTTCAAAATCTATTTATATACATATAAAAAAAATTAAAAATATCTTATACAAAAAATGTAGTGCTTGAGATCCACCACAATTTTGTTAGTGATAATCACCTTTTAAAATGAGAAATAATAAATTAAATAGAAAGTTCAACTACAAAAAGTAAAGAGAGGACCGTTCAACCACTTTAACAACATATTAAAAATATAGATAAAACACAATTCATATTGTAATATACCTTTTCTAAAAAAGAAAAGAAAAGAAATTAATTATAACTTTTTCTCGATTGATTTTTTTCTTTTGGAATGTCATTTAAATTAATCTCATAAAAAATAATAGTACTACTTTTACCAGTTATTTCAAGGCTTGCTTTCACAACTTTTATTGATTTAATTTCATAAATTATTTTTTATCGATTTAATTAGTGAGAAAGAATATCAAATGAAAAAAAAAACATAAAAATATATTGAAACAAAGCTACGTAGGTTTCAACACATAACATAGCCAACGGAATTCTAGAGCATAATCTCAGTTGCCTTTCCCTTTTAATTGTATGCACATATTTACTAGTAAATTTTTTCGACAAAGCAGTTTCATATGACAATCCTCAAGTCTTCTTGATAACGTATAACAAGTCGTGAATTACATATAGGCTAATTTTGCACATATTTTCGTATAGTAAGTGCAATTTTCACTATTATGATCGGTTACGATGTGAATTTACTATTACAACTTAGAAAATTTAATAGCATAAAATTATTTTAAATATACCGACAATGTGACTATATTTTCATATAATAAGCAAAATTTCCACTATTACGATTACGATGTGAATTTGTTGTTACAAATTACAAGTTAAAAAATTTAATAGCGTAAACAAATCTTATATTGTCTGTACATTTAAATCCTAATATATTTTTTTAATATATATATGTAACTTAAATTCAAGGGTAAGAAGGAAACGAAGGAAGACCATAAACGTCTCTTTAGTTTAATGAATTATTTGTTTGACTTAGGCATATGTCAATTATATATATATCCACCCAAAGAAAAACATTTCGTTTAACATTTTTGTTTTTATTTCTTTGGGAAAACACAAAACAGTACACTGACATTAACCACACAACAAGTATTGTAAAAATGCAAACAAATAAAATCATTTTGGTTAGTAACAAAAAGGTTACAATTTTGGACACATATATATATATACAAATAATAAAACTCTCTCATACAATATCTTGAATTGTGTGAAAACATAAGGACTGAATTTGTTTCTATACGGAAAGGAAAACAAAATACTTTATTCTAAAATAAAGAGTTCATGCACTTGCATGTGTAGCCACATGTTTTTTAGCCATTTCTCAAACAGATGATGATAAACTTTTTGTACATTATACAGAATCTGGAAATCTTTCTTGGATTTTTGGGAAATTAGATGATTACAATGTTCTTGAATTGTGTACATTATATTTTCTATATGAAAAATAATTAAAAATAATGTACGTTTATTAAAAGAGTGTATTATTGTTTTTTGTAACGTTTAAAAGTCTCTATCAAATGTAGCACTAGAAGCCATGTGTTTTAATTAGAGCTGCAGAGTGATCCCCACAAATAAAAAAACTTTATATATATATATGGTAATTTTCCATTGCATCGAACCCACAAAAACTCTGCACCTTTTGATTTAATTTGCTAAAGAAAAACAAAGAGAAAAAAAATATTAATCCTAATAATTGTCCACTCAACCACATAATAATAATATATAATTAGCGTATAATTTATGTATATCAACTAGAAATTACATTAATTTTATTAAAATATTCAAAAAAAAATTGGCTACTCCTATATCTTTTTGACCTAACATGATCTTCTGTTGCACAGTTATAGATATAAGCACAGGAAAAAGAGTCTCAGAGTGCTTAAATGAATTTTGTCCTGGTTAATTGTAGCTAGAGATGGACCACATATATACATCCTTCTTTTGAATTTTTACCTTGGGTAATTTGTGATTGTGTCCTTCAACAAGTTTAACTTCTTTGTGGTAACAATGTGAGAGACTTCTAGTCTATATGGTAACTTAAAATATAACTACTTTTATATATGGCTAAATTGAACTAGTAACTTTGCCCAAAACTCGATATTTATATTAAAAAATTCACCTATTACAAATAAATAAATTATTCAAAACCTAATAAGTTAAAAAGTGGAGTAACTCATAATGCAGAATTCATAAATTTAAAAATTTAAAATTCACCTTTGATCGTTAGTTAAAAGTGAAATTAGCAACATGAGAAATAAAGCAAGTTACTTATATATAACATGTTAAAAAATGTCGCTAAATTGAAAACAATTACTACTATTATTGAGGTATATAAGATAAATAAATCCTCAAAAAGAAACATTACTTATTGTTTTTGAAGGTTGAAAAAGATTGGTAAAAGACTTTTGCTAATCCAAGAAAAGGGGGAAAAAATCACTCCATCCGTTTCAAAAAGAATGATCTAGATTGGCTTGGTACGGAATTTAAAAAACTAAAAAAAGTTAATCTTATGATCTTAAATTAAAGTTACGTTAAATGTACCAAAATGCTCTTTAATTTTGTGGTCTTAAACATGTCATGTGGAAAGTTGAAATTAAAGTGTTGCAAAAAAACATTCTTTTTTATACAGACTAAAATAAAAAGTAGATCATTCTTTTTTAACGGAAGGAGTAGCAATTAACCAAAAACTACAGTATGCAAATAGGTAACTTCAAATTCTTTTGGTGCATTGTTGATGGAAAAAAACCCAGATATTACAAGGCTAAATGTCTAACAAAGCAACCCACTAGTTACTAATATAGAGTATAAAGCAACTTAACTCATGGCCATATTTCCTAGTTAACATGTGTGAACTCATTTCCCTTATAGTGTGCTAGCTTGAGTTTTTGTTTTTCACTTCTACCTAACAAGTCTTGCGTTTTTTTCTTCTTTAATGACTCAAACTTACAATCTTAGAATTACATGTGAAGGTGTGTTTATCAATTTGAGCAACCCCCGCATCATGTCTATGTGTGCTAGAGTTTAATATATATTGGAATGCCATTTAGTACACTTTTTTACTTTCGTGATAAATCTTATGCAATAAATTAAAGAATATCAGACGCATAAGAGGAGTTAAGTTCGACTAAACTTAATGAATTTGATTTAAATTTTATACTTGTCTTTAAACTATATTGAATATGTATAGATTATTAATTTAGAATTCAATAATACTTATAACGACTCAAGTTTAAAACACATAAGTTTAACACGCCAACTCCACCTTTATATATTCATACTAAGAATTTAATCTAAACATCATGTACTACTTATTTACACAGTAATTTGTTCATAAACAAAATCTCCAAAAAAAATAATCATTAGATATAAGAGAGAGCATATAATATATTGATCTTCTGGTTGACAAATATTTTGCATGTGGAGCAAAGTTTAGATTAAAGTTGAGTGGTGTAAATTGGGAGAGGGTCATATTTGTGAAGAAAGAATAAAAATGTACCTTCATTAAATGACAAATTTAGACTTGCCCTAAATTGAAGGGAATTCATAGGCCATGCATGAGAAAGCTGGACATGTCTTAATCATCAACGACAATACTCATAATTAAAAAAAGGATATTTATTAATTTGGTTCCCTCTATCCCATCTATTAACAAAATATTAATATCTTTTTTTTAAATCCCATGAAAAATTCTTAGGGTTTGAAACCTTTATAAGTTTTCAAGAATCATGAAAATTACAATCTTGAAGATTAAACTGCATTTATAACTTCATAAAATTTGTTGGAATTTTACTTGTCAAAAGATATCAACATTATCATTATAATTTAATCTGTTACATCATATTACTTATCATATTTTTCAAAATACTTACTCCATATATATATTATGGACGGTTTTATAAATACGTTTTACACTATTTATGTTATAAATAATTCCGACAATTATATCCCAGCAACTATAGAAAACAGTGTAAATATGTAATAATTGTACTGGAATTAGCCATACATTATAAACAAAATATCACAGCTCATGTTGTACGTACAAGGACAAGAAAGAACCATTACTAATTAATATGAACATTGAACAAGCTCTTTCTTTTTTTTGTTTTATCCAGTGGATTCAAACTCAGAAAAAAGAAACATGATAAATAAAGATAATATGGGGTCTGTTTCCTAGGCTTGGCAAGAAAGGGTAGCTGCTTCCTCCTCAATTATTCTTAGCATGTGGTGGACTGCACCTGCTATGTCATCTGCTGAGTTTAGTTGACAACCTTCTTCCACCTGACATTTTTGTAAGATTTTTTTGAAAAAAAACAAATTACAAAAATGAGAGCTTCTTTCAGTTTTAATATACTACAACATGCTTACAAAAATTAAAAATGTACTATATATCAAATGATCATGTTGTTTAACATGATATCAAAGAAAGCAAATCAATTTTTTTACATGCTTGATACAAAAAATAAGAATATCGTTCAATTGAACAATTTAACCTTCCCCACCCCCTCACACACATAAAAAAAAAAAGATTTTCATTTTTGAAATACTAATTATAGCTACAAAAAGACAAGTATGACTTTACTAAGAAACGCCATACAAGAATTGTAAAGAAACACCCTTTCTGACCCATCATTGCCTTCTGAAATAAGTAAAAAGTAGTAGACCATTTTAAATTCCCAAAATGCCCTCCCAACAACTTTTTTATTTTATTTTCTAAAACAAAAATGGCTCATATTTTCATGTGATGAAAAGTACCTGTGCTATATAGATTCTTGCAATCTCTAGTCATTTTCTTTCAGAAAAAAAAAAAAGATTAATGTAAATTAAAAAAAAATTGTACATTTAGAATCGTACCTTAGCACTTATAGAATAGAGAACCAATGGATCTAAAGTTGTGACATTGAGGTGAAGGACAGTAAGGTACAATGACTGAAACGCAACGACCAATTTGGATAGCTGACGAAATCTTCTTCTTGATAAAATTCTAACGTTTGCATGTGTTTCAATTAAAGTCACTTCAATATCTGCTATGGCTGCCTTGCTCTTTGATGTGTATTTGTTTGGTAATTGACAACATGTGTATTGTGGATATGAGAAAAATTGAGCAAATGGGGCACGAAAATACTCTGCGGGTGCGGAGGCTAAAACTTCCCCTATCATCGTGTTTGGTACTTCACTATCACAACCATCACCACTACTATCAGTACCGATAGTATCACCTTCTTGTTGTAATAATACGAATTTTTGAGCTTCTAGAGATTGTAGAATGTGTTCCAATTCCTTTACGAATTCAATTGCACCACCAACGATTGAGGCTTGGTCACCCTGAACCACATAATAATAATAATAATTACGTTTCAATTCTAAGTTATGAATTTTAAGGTTGTGATAAGGCATATAATATAAATTGAAGTGTCTTTTTCAAGAAACTAATTTAATGTCTATAGGACATTCTTCCAATGAATATTCCTTCATCAAATGCCAACTACAGTACTACATTTAATAAATTCACATAATTAATGATTGAAATTTTGTTTATTAATTGATAAATGTACGTAGGGTCTTTTAGACAATTGAATGCAAAGCGTTATTTTCTGTTATTCAATTATTTTCAACCTCTTTTTCGTCGAATCCTCAACAACACTTTTTCCTGTTCGTACCTTAATCCTAAAAGAAAATAAAAAGCAACAAATTGCACTTGGAAGAAAAAACATCAAACCCCACAAAGCAAAAAAAAAATAGAAAAAACAAACTTCTTTTTATGAACTGATTTGTGTAAATTGATGTAGAGGGACCAAGGCTGAAAGTTGTTCATATGCACTAGGGCTCATAATTCAAGAATGAATGAAGAATAGGGCTATGTTAGTGCAGTCATTTCAAACGAAAAAAAAAAACTTTACACTGTTAATTTGCAGAATAGAAAATAGTATTCACAATTAATTAATTATTTTAACTTTCAGAGAAACGTTTGATTTTTCTTCAAATCGTATTGAAAGGTTGGGCAGTAGTAAAAAATTTGTACTTACTAAATGTATAAATAAAAAATTAGTGGAGTATATGTTGAATCTTGAATTAAGTAAAATTTTTGACTGACATTATAAAAAACTTTTACCATCATGCATAAACTAGAGAAAAATAAAATAAAAATTAGTACCTTACTATAGTATAAATGTTGAAATATATAGTAATTTTTATTGTAATTTCAAATTTTAAACAATAATTAAATAGTACATACCCTTTGAACATAAGATTCTGGCATGAGAGAACGTAAAACCGAAAGATGTTCATTCATTTGTTTCCTTCTATTTCTCTCAACAGCAATGTGAGTCATTCTTTGATTCTCTGCTTCCTCTTTATTTTTACAAATTTTTGGTCTCCTCCTCCTCTTCTTCCGCCCGCCGCCTCCTCCTCCTTGTGTTGCCACCGCTAAATTATGCTTCTTGGAAGTTCCTGGTGGCGACACGGAGGCGGCGGTCGAATATTGTTGCTCTAAGGGGGTAGTACCAAAATCTTGAGATTTTAATAGATAGGTATTATTATTTTCATCATCATGATGGTCAAAAAGTAAGGCATTTTCATCAAGATTGTTGGTGGTGTTGGTGGTAGAAATTGTATCATACATGATGAAGTTGAGGAGTTCATTGGTAGAAAGTGCTTCTAAAGCCATTGGGATATTTTTTGTTTGTGATTTTTAGATAACTAGGAGGGTTTGGTTTTCGCTTTGTAAGAGGGTTTTGTGTGTGTGTTTTTTGTTTTGAGAACCCCAATGAACATTTGACTTATTTCTTGCTTGGTTTTACTCTCCTCTCTATTTGTATGGAGTATTATTATAATAAGACTTCAATTAGTATTTTATAGTGATACCCACTGAGTTCTTGAACTAGTATGTGTGCAAGACAATGACATTTTATAGCTATTCATTAATTAAGGGGGGTAGGGGGTAGGGATATGTAATATCATCTTCAACTTTAATTAAAAATTTGGAGTTTGAAATATGAGAATGAAATTTTTTTAAATAAAAAATTAATTTATATCTTAAGTGGGCTTAGTTGGCACAAATTCAAATTATTTGAATTAGTAAACTTTAGATACTAATAAATAATAGGAAAAATTATTTGAACGAGTAATTTTTAATAAATAATTATTGATTTTTTAATAATATTTTTTATATATTATTATTATTATTATTATTATTATTATTATTTATAACAATATTATGATAAATTTGCACTTGTATCAAAAGCGAATTATGCATGTAATATAAATGTATTATAAGTATTTCAAAATATATTGTGTTTGTTTGATAAGAAATTGACACAATGTATGATAAGTGTATTAAAGTATGTGATAAATATAGTATCAATCAATACAATTTGTATTAGATATGTTTGATAAATAATTTTCTATAATATTTATTAAAGCTATATTATAAGTGTTCAATGAAAAAAATTATTATTATTATAAAAATAAATATTTTTTTAATATAATATATCTATGTAAGCTTCCCTAAAATATAACAAGATATTTGCAAAAATAGGACACTATAAAGGGTGATTTTGAACTTTTAGCTCTGGTTTAAAAAATTCTTTAAAAGGATACCTCAAACTAAAAAAACTAGTTGGGCAAAACCTTTGTTAAGATCATTTTTGAATTTTTAAAAGCTAAGATCATTTTTGATTTTTTTTGTTTGTTTGTTAAGTAGAGCTAATTAAAAGTTTAAAATCACCCCTTATGATATTCTATTTCTTTAAATAAATTTCTTTTACTTTGTATCTATTTTTGGGGGCATAATACATCAATAATCCCTTATACTTTTCAATAAACTTCGTTTAGTGTGTTTACGAATTTAACACACTGATTTAATCAAAACTTTGAAGTTAAGTGTGATTGAACCAGAATAGTACTAAGATGGGTAAACTCCGAGATAATTCTCGTGATATATCTCTCATTTACTAAGATGGGTAAACTTCGTTTGTTGTTGCTGTAGAACTATTGGTTGTTCCAATTAGGGACCCAAACATATGAAATTGAAGTGTTATAGGACACTTGGGGTTTAAATTTTAAAAAAACTTTTGCGTATGTTATCAAGTTTTCATTACACAGATAAGTTAACCACATAAAATATGTCACTTCCTTTAATTATATACATCAATCTCATTAAAACGTACCTAAGGTTTTTACAACTTATTGAGACTAATACGTATAATAGAAAACTGATATACTTTAAGTGATTAACTTATTTATGTAATAGGCGCTTGAAAACTCGATTAGAAGCTTTTTCAAAATTGAAGTCATAAGTATAATAAGAACACTTAAATACTTAATCGAAACATATCATAATTTGAATGTTCATATGATTTTTTCTTTATAAATTTAAGAAGTTATCGATATATTATGTGATTATTTTTTTCACTCGCCTTTTTTTTTTCAAATAGAAAATCTCACTTGACATGCTTCTCTTATATTTGTACTGCAGAGCAATGTCATGAGTAATTTATATTAATATTAAATAATATAAGTAGGCATTTGGATAATATATTTTGTTGACATTGAGGAAGAGTACTCCATTAGTTTTAAAGTGTTATTTTACATTCCTTTTTAATAATCAATTTAAGCATGCCACATTTTTATATTCCATAAATTTTAATTCAAACATTCTCATTTTCATCTTTAATGACACTATAGGAATGTTATAGCATATTTTAAAATCATAAAGTTTCAAGAATATTATTTTTAATATATTATCAATTTACAACACGTTTAGTTTGATATTAAGATTCAAAATTTTCTTTTTAACTTTTTTATTCAGTCAAAGACTTCATATATTTACACTTAATGAAAATTTTAATTTTAGTAATTGACATCAAAGTCACTAAATTCGTTTAATTTTATATTCGAATCATAATCATTCAAGTGTAAGTTACAATCACTTAATAATTTCAAGAATTAAATTTTTTAACAAAGTCCTAATATTATTCAAAATATTTATTTTGAATTTTTTAACAAAGATGAAGGTTCTCTAATTAAATCTATTCTACTATACCACCATTATTATCAACTACTGTCATCGTCGTTCATCATTATTCATTACCATTATTTTCATCCATACTATAATCAGTTATCATCACTATTAACCATCATTTAAAATCATCAACAATTATCATCATAACAGTAATCACTAATTATTATCTATGATCACCATCATCCATTACACTTTATACATATATTTTCAAACACTTTATACATTTACTTCAACATTTAAACAAGTACTACTGCTTTTTTTTTCAAATTTCAAATATTTGTTTTTAGCTACCACAAGATTTTAAGCCAAATGCCCCACAAATCTTACCCACTCCATCTTTTTTACTCAGAATCTCTCTTTCAACTATAAGAATTTTAATCCAAGCACAACACATCTTTCATTTTCCTTATCTTTTCTTCTTAATTATTGCTTCTCACTCTCTCATACACACAAAAAAATATACTCTCTCTTTCTTCCATTACGAATGACACGCTCACCTGCTCCCTCCTCGTGTCCATTCTAATTAATTCGTCAACAAAAAGTTTATTTTACTATAATAAATAAAAAAATTAATTATAAAATTTCTCTTTTATGTTTAATAAAATGAATGTCAACTATACAAACGTCTAACAATAGTTATAAACCATATTTTTCTAAATATTATACTATGTTAAAATACATCACATAAAATAAGACGGAAGAAATATAAATTAATTTATAGACACGTAACGTTAAGTCATATGATGGTGGTCATGTTTTGGTTCCCAACTATTTTATTTTTCCGTAGAAGATGTCAAAACATACTGGCAGAGTGTCTGCAAAGGAAGGTGGACCCAGGATATAGTTCGAGATTATGCATAAAAACAACACAACAAGCTGTGCAAAAGCTACCCTTCACGTTCTTACTTTTATTTTGTTTCATCTTTTTTTCATTTCCCTTTGAGAATCGGTAAATTATTGTCATGTGATCAAGAGGTTATGAGTTCAAATTTTAAAATAATTTATTAAAAATACAAAATAAAATTATATATAATAAATCTTTATGATCAAATCTTTCTCTAAATTTTACGTATAACGAAATCTTTAGTACATCCGACTTCCTTTTTTGCGCCTTCGAGAATTGGGAATTTCCAACAAATGACTGCCTCCCTCTCTTTATATGCTTTCTACCCACTACTAAACCCAATTCCCTAGATGATACACGTATATTTTGCCTTTCTATACCTTTTTTCTTATGGCTCTCATGTCTTTCATCTTTTAAAACATACTCCCTCTCCCATTTTTATGTATATACTCTCTCTTTCAAAATAAATATTACATTAATAAAGAAAATATTTTCAGTTATATATTTATTCTCAACCTTCTTAAAAATGTTCAAATTTCAAAAAGATATTTATTAAATAAAAATCATTTAATAAATTATTTATTATATTTATTATTTCTAATAAATGCAATTTTTACTAAAATAATACTTGTTTTAAAACAAAAAATATTAATTATAATTTCTTGAAGAATCGTTTGGTGTAAGGTACAAAATATAATGATTTCGGAATAAAATTAAGAATAAGATTTTGTCTCATGTTTGATTGAAGGTATTATATGATCTTTAAATTATTTATCTCAAATAAACTATTTCATATATATAATAGAACAATTTATTCAAAATTAATTATCTCGATTAACTTATTTCCAACGAGTGTCGAGTTACAGACATGAAGGGACGTGGTATTATACAAAGAGAGAAAGTGTGTGTAAAAATTGATTCTCCCTTAAACATCTCTTTTCTCATGCTTTCAGTGGGAAATAGAAATATCATTCACATCTTCCAACTTAACCTACGTGAAAAGTAAGGGTCAATCAGAAAAATGGAGGCAAAAAGAGTCACTAGTGTCAGTCTATAGGGTCTGAAAAGAACTCCATACAAATTAATAGTAGGTTTAAACCTAAAAAATAAATTTAAAATATTATTAGCAGAAAAAGAATATACTTGTCGTTAATTAAGGTCACACCAATATACTTTTTAGAAGTTGATGGCTTTTCACTATCTTCTTTCCAAATTATCAGTTGGGAAAACGGCTGATTTTGCCCTCTGAAATATTTTAAATTGATAATAGATTTTATAATATATTACGATTTTATTTTAAATGTCATTATCCTTAAGTAACTCAAAAATGCATTCTCCACTAATGGTTATGGTTGGTGAATTTTAAAAATTAATTATAACTCAGGTAATCATAATGACATGTTGTCTTTATTATCTTATATTATTGTTCCACCATTCCTTAAAGTATTATTTACATTCTTGATATTTATTTGTGGGATAAATTCTACACACATAGTCACATATAAAGGATGTTTTCATTATTGTATTGTAATAAAAATAAAAGATCATGACAAGCTATGAAAAAGATCGATAAATGAAGAAATTAATATAATGTATTTTTTTTTGTGAGGGTGAGCTTTTCAATTAATCTGAAGTTATTTGAGTTATATAATGTTGTTTAAGTTCAGTATTTGATAAAAAAAAAATCAAGAATGTACTGCTAGATCGCTATATATGATATCATAGCTAACTTAAATCACCTTACAAAATATTTATTTATTATTTTATTTTTTAACTATAATTAGTTTGTGATATATTCAGGAACAATAATTGCACTTTCTCCCCCCTCCCCCCAAAAAAAAGACAGACAATAATCCTATTTCGAATACTTATATATTTTAGACATTTTCCCTTAGAAATAAATAAAAAAAATTCCATGACTGCATTCATTTTTCACATAACTTTTCAAAGGTTGGTATAATTGTCTAATTGAGAATTGTTCTCTCACACAGTCTACATAGATACATATTTCTGACATAAAAGATCCAAACATATCTACAAGTGCAATGATTTTTACAAAATTAGGGCGTGTAATATAATTACATAAACTATAAGGGGTCGTATGATAAATTCCAACAAATAATATATAATAATATTAATAAATATTTGCACGTCATAGATGACCCATGAATGTGTGATTCAGAGGAAATAGTCAACAGAAGAAGAGGATAAAGATGGCATGATCAGCTCTATGGGAACCATAATTTATTTATTTTATTAAAAAATAGATCGTGCATTATTATCTGAACAAGAGTACTTCCTATCTCAGACAGAGATCATACTTTTTTTTCGAAAAAAAAAATAATGATATCTGAATTAGTTTATATAACAATAATAATGGGTCTGAGAAGGGTAAAAATATACACAAATTTTATCACTATCTCATAGAGGTAGAGAGGTTGTGTCCGAGAACCCTCATATCTGAATTAATTTATATATATCTTAATTAATTTTACGAGATATCTAAAAAGCATTAAGTATTTTTTTGGCTAAAAATTAAATCTAAAATTCATAATTCTCAATCTACGTTACTGATCACTAGACCACACCTTTTAGGTGCATATCAACACCTACTTTTAGTTTAAATATTATAAATCTTTGGTGAGAAACAAATCCCTAATAGAAGGCAAAATACAAATATTATTTTTTATACTAACGCGTTCGATTATTATACACAATTTAATTCTTTTCTTGTGAAAATAAAAAAATTATTTTTAATAGATCCTTCGCTCAAATATTCCCAGTCACCCCCCCCCCCCCCCTTCAGTAGCAAGTAACAAGTTCTATTTGTACAATTATTTGAGCATATTATATCCTTCCTATGGGTGAAGGTGAAGCCATGAATAATGGGAAAACAAAAGTAGAAAAGATTCGTCTTTGATAAGAATGAATAAAGTCAATACAATTAAAATCAATATGTCTAGATTAATACACGTTCTTGTTCCATTACTATTCTAATGTATCCTACTAATTTATAATAGGTTTTAAGAAATTTTATCCTTTATAGTATCTAGATATATTTAAAGATGACGAAATTTACCAATTTTGGCAAAATGATGAGGGAAAAGCTGCCATATGAAAAGCTTTGCTACGTAAATAGAATACATGATGCATGCATTTGTTGTTCAATGTTTCTATTTTTTTGACTCTACATTAATCAACTCATTAAATATGGAATTCATTTTTTGACTAAAGATTTTGAAATGATTATCAACAAAATATTTGGAACTTTGTCTAAAAGGTAAATGCTCACTTGGGTCCTCCATGATACTTTGACATCAACCTTGTCATTTCCTCTTGTCCTACTCTACTCCTCACTCTTCATAAGGTATCCAACCAGTTTCTAGTTTTTTTTCCTTTTTCTTTTTTTGTTGCCAAAAGATTCAAAATGCACACTCTCTCACAAATTATGTGATAGATTTACCAAAATGAACAATCTTTTCCTATGTAAAAATAATTCAATTTTAAAACTTTCATTATCTATAAAAATCTATTTTGTAGTCATAGAAATAAATTATCTTAGACCACAAGTTTAATTTTTTTTTCTTCATATTTCTTAAATTTCATGCATAGTTGAATAGTGCGATATAAATTGGGAGGGAGGAGTAATACTTATGTGTGACATTAATGTCAGCCGCTAATGTATCCCTTTGAGAAATGTGACTCATTTTTCTAAAAAATCAACCCTAAAAAGATTTTTTTTTTTTTATAACCACGACACATTTGTGCCAACTTTCGAGCACTTCAATTAATTTCACAAAATACTTGTCAACTCCTACAAACAACAATACTAGATAACTTTGTATGACATTTTTATATTTAATAATAATTTAACTTTAAAATACCCATCTTAATAATATATAACCAGACAAATATCTATAACTTATTTTAGACCAAATTTTAAAAAAAAAAATCTTTCTTAGATTCCTTACCAAAGGAAACTTCATTACATTTATACGGAGTGAGTACTATTTATTAGCGGCTTGCTGACAACTTTCAACATATAATAATAATAAAAAAATCTCCCTTAGAAGTAAAAGAAAGAAATCAGAACAAAAACTTATTCAAGCACTGCTGACCAGAGTCCTTTTTAAGCCTGCTGTCCACCCACATCATCAAAGCATGAAACTCAGTATTGATTGACACAAATTTACGAAAGTTACTACTACCTCCGTCCTATATTATATGTGAATCTTTCTATAAATATTTATCTCATAGATACTTACTAAATTAAAATAGAATTAATTATTTTTTTCCATTTTACCACACCATTAATTAATGTATTGATGATTTTTTTCTAACTTAATTTAATGTACATTAATATAAATAAAAGATAAAATGGTAAAGTTCACTAATACATTAATAATTTCTTAATAATCGTGTAAAATAAAAATTACGCGACTGAGGGAGTAATAATTACCTCTTGCAAATGTTTGTACCTGAATAATTAGGAGTTTAGCGAGTGAAAATAACTATCCAATTAATTCAACTAGAAATCTAGTTGTAATATATGTGAAATATAAATAATGTTCAACCCAAAATATGAAATAGCTCCAGTTCTTAATCAAAGCACCTACTACGCTTGTGGCCCAGAGAAAAGTACTGTGCATTAATCAAGATAGGATTCGAACGCCACCATTATTAATTAGAATTAGAACGATACTTTGTAATGCAAAAATATGCCATACACTGTCGCTGTGTACTACCTTGTTCTTGCCTATCCACAAAAAAACCTTGTATGATAAAAATAACCAACCTTATATTGTACATTGGTCACCAAGGTTCCATATTAATAAAAGGTAAGGGCAAACAAATGGGAGTGACTCAAAAGGAAGAAAAAAAATAGACAGGGAGAGAGAGAGAGAGAGGTGAACTGCAGATAAGGACCATGTGGAAGTAGAAACACAGGAAATGTCACCTTATCTGGAGAAGAGGACGGATGAATGGACGTTGGACCATGGTCCAATTTAGCTGTCAGGCCCTCACTGTTTAAGGTATCCAAAATCCATGTGACCAACCAAACCTTTCTCTTCTAAAGTAGTACATTCCACCAATCATCTGCATTCAAAAACTAAAACTCTCCATCCATTATTATATCAAAAAAAAAAAAAACAGTATTCTTTCTTTCTGTAGGACCCTTATTTTCTCGGGGGGACCCATTAGTACCATTTCCCAAATAGGGCTTGAGTTTGGCTCTTTGTTTTTTTTGGGCTAGGGCCATGGGCAATACAACCCGGTGCATGCACAAAGAATGTAAAAGAGGGATTGCGGTCTCACTCTTTCTGCTGCTTCCTGTCACACATACTCTATTAGGTTGTTCTGGCACAGCAACGGCATATGATTTAGGCCGGGATAACATCCTCATGTGAGTATGCTTCGGTCATTTCTCTCGCACACTTCTCACTGTGCATATATAATTAATAGAAATATTGTACTGTGTAGCATAGTTAATAAATATATAATTCTTCAGCCAATGCCTCGGTTACAGAATCTATTGTAGACACACAGGATCTATTACAGGAAAAGCATTAAGAACAGCCATATAATGGAGGATGGCTTAAAGAACAAATTTGAATTAGTGTACACTAGAACAAGCTCCACTACCAAAACTTCAATCGAATACCATAAAAATGTGCAACTGCTGCGGCAATAGACAAAATATATGCATATCCAACCAAGATAGAGAGTGCAAAGAATGGTGAGACAGAGAGGGTATCCATGGAAAGATTAACCATTCCAGTTAGCACGTTAGCCTGCATGATTGCACAACAATTTTATGACTAATCATCCAGAGATGAAAAGGCGAACATAAAGTCTTATAGAATGATGATATCACCAATAAAATTTCCCTCACCAGAAGGAAAGAGCCCAGTAGATTTCGATCAAAATATTCTATCAATGCAGCAACTTTATATCCAGGTACATAATCAGCAAGAGTTAAAACTGCAAAAACCTGAAAGGGAAAATGTTGATTCATAAAAATTTAGAAAAATGCAACATTATAAGGATCACGCCAGCAGATATCTGCATGAAATTATGCAGCATTACATTCCAAAGAAATTCACAAGTTCCTGAAGAAAACAAGAATGCTTTTTCAATAGAATCTTTTACATTCACAAGTTCCGTCGTTCCCATCATTTCTTACTTAAAGGTTAGGGATAATTGATAATTAGTAAAGTCTTCCTCTATCCAGAAGTCTGGGTTGTTCCCTGTTCAAGAGTTAAATGAATCTCTCTTTGACCAAACTTTTTCGAATGTGTTAGTAACACTTCGAAAAAACAATACACAGCTTGTGTAAATGCATAATAAATTGAATCTTCAGAAGAAAATTATGAGCATCGTACTTCACCCAGAAATTTGGTCAAACAACCACAAAAAACAAAATAGGGTAACCTTTTACAGAAGATAAAGAAGTTACCAGCCAACCTTTAGTCCTTAAGCTCAATGACATCCATCTTCTATGATATTACTGAAAAGACGCCCTTTCACTAAGATGTGTAAATGATCCCAAACTAATTGACTTGTTGGAGAAATTTAAAGTTGGAATTTTTCCTTACAACTCGCAGCTTGATTCATGCTATTTAGTAAATGGTAATGAAACTACTCATGCTCAATGTCATTAATTTCTGGGAATTCAAATCTACTTTTGTTTCTCCATCTCTACTTCTTATCACTTCTGCTATCTCCACTGAGAGATTGGACTTATCAAGTTCTGAAATAAGTGGTAAATGATCAATCAACCCACTATCTTTCACTTCCAAACCATTTGGGGTAAAAAATATGATCTACATCTACTCCTCTCTATTTTTATCCATTTCATTTCAGTACTGGCAATTCTCTAAAATAAGTTCTCCAAGTCCTACGCTTACTCCCACAGTGACATACAAGTTTCTACAAACAATATCAATATACCCAGTGTAATCCCCACAAGTGGACTCTGGGAAGGATAGGATATAAGTAGACGGACCTTACCCCTACCTTTTTGGGGTAGAGAACCGATAGGCCCTCGGTTCTACAGACAAGGAAAGAATTTGAAGCATGGTAGCAAGAAAATATGACAGCACAATACTGAAACACAAGTTTCTACTGAACTAAAAGTATTCCTAACAAGCACCAGATTTAATGTAACAGAAAAACCAACAACTAAACCTTAATTCGAATTAGCATTGTCTATATGGGTCCTTTGCTTCCATTATCTTCTATTTTTTGCTAAATTCGCATTGGTTCCAATAAATCGTAGGTTGTTTTAGATAGCCTCCTTCTATTTGATTCTATGTCTACCTTATCCTCATTTAGCACCTTTAATCATCATAATGTCACACCTATAAAAAAACCAATTCAATATGGTCAAACCATCTTCAGTGATATTGTTTCTAATTTTATCCTTTATGTTCAATTTGATATAATAGTTTCAAGCTTTGTCCAATCTTGTTCAACTGCATATCCATATTAGCTTCTACATTTCCAGACATTCATCTTCTGGATATATTTCATTGTTGAGACGCTACATTCACTCCAGTATAAAATTGTTGCTCCCACAAACATTCTGTAAAATTTGCTTTCACTTTGTTAGGCACTGAATTGAAGGAAACTCTTTGTACCTCTTTCCACTGTTCTCACACTTGTAATTGCTCCTTTGAAAGTATCCTTTATCGTATTTATATTTGATATGAATTCTTTATTTTCAAACTACTTTACTGGCACCTATCATATGCTTTCTCTAGATCACTGAACATCATGTATATATCTTTCTCTCTCTAAAAATTTCCACGGATCTTAACAAAAATACTCCGTTGCTGTACCAATCATGAACCCACTCAGCCATGCTTAATCTTCCTGCATCTCTGCTCATCACAATTTTCGGATGTTATATTATATTAGTTTAGTTTAAAATACATACATATATATATGTATGTGTTAGTTAAAAAAACAAAATATACAACAACATACCCAGTGGAATCCCACAAGAGGGGTCTGGGGAGGGTCAAATGTACGCAGACGTTACCACTACCTCATAGAGATAGAGAGGTTGTTACTGAAAAACCCTCGTCTAAAAAATCAAGCCCCATAAGCAGAAGATACTAGCTATGAAAAAAAGGGAAAATAAAAGAAAAAGAAAAATGACTAATAATGAAAAACAAATGATAGTATGTAAATACGATAAAGTAACAAATATAAGATGGATAATGACAACACAAAATATAAAGACTCGACTACTCCTACTAACCTACTATATCCCAAGGCCATAAAAAAAAATATAAAAAGAAAAAATTACAAGTTTGAAATGATAAAATGTGGTCTTCGTTTTAGTTTACATGAGAGGAAATCCTCTATATGTAACCAACAAAGGACAACATGAACAAGTGTTTATTGTGCTTTATCGGAAAAGTCACAACCTTTCGGAAAAGTCATAACTCTTCTAAAAAATCACAACTCATCAAAAAAGTCGCAACTCTTTGAAAAAATCACAACCCATCAATGTGAAAAGGATCTTCTTTTTAATATAAATGTAAAATATAGAAGACATACAAAATTAGGTGTTTTTTCGATGGAGTATTATAGTGATTTAACATTCAAGTTATAGAATTCATTCTTTTATATATAAAATTAATTTAATACAACAATAGTTCGAACATCTTTATTCTTATTTATTGGAACCAAAGGGTACCCTTTTCCACTCATTTGGTATCTTTCAATTCTTAATATAACATTGAATAGCTTGGTTAGCCATCACATAACCTCAACAAGGCATTTCAAAACTAGTATCCTCATCATATCCTTTACTTCAACATAGGTTTATCCTATGTTGCTCGGACTCTTCAGAAATATCGACGGGTACGTGTCGGATCCTCCAAAAATAGTGTATTTTTGAAGGATTCGACACGGGTGCGGCAACATTTTTGGAGAGTCCGAGCAACTTAGGGTTTATCTATGAATTCAGCTATGGTTATCATCTGTCACGCATGTATGAATATCGACCAAGTCATCCTTGTAATTTGGGTTGAGCAATTGACTGGAATAACCTATCATCTGTATTTAGCCTCACCATCTACTGTCAAATCTTGTCCGAAATCATTCTTAATACACTTAATTTAAGTTTTTCTGCCTTTGTTCTCAGTCTTGGAATAACTGATGAGATTAAACGTCAAAAAACCTATGAACTTAAAGAGACAAAAATACATCCATCCAATAAGACTAACATGTATGTCTGACAAGTGCAAACTTCATTTACAAGTGTAGAACTGTTTGGGAGAAAAATCATGGATAGATGGAATAAGTAGCTACCAGAGTTGAGCAAACAAAAGGAGCCACAGGGATGAGACAATTCCACATTCTAACTATGAAAAAAGAACTTTAATCAGCATAAAGTAGATAGAATAAAAGAGTGAATTGTGATCTTTAGTGTTGGATAAGTAACAGACAGGAAGAGTACACGAAAACAGCTCAGAACATTATTGAAACACAATGCAGAAGAGAAAGCCATTTAAAAACAGAGCCAATTTCTATGAATCTTACCTGAAGGTTCATAGCCAATACTACAGTAACATAAGCCAAGTTGCACTGTTGAAAGAGATTATTAGTCACTTGACATAAAAGTAGATTGAAAACTAAGATATTTGCTACTGAAAATAAAAAGAGGAAAACTCCCAGAGTAATACACTCTTACCATTCTGCGAGAAACCCTCTCAACATGCCTATCTAGGAAAACGGTCAACAACCTACAACATGAAGAGGAAATAACAAGCTTAAAAATATCAGCAATTAAATAGCAAGACAGCGAACATTCAGGAAGTGGACAACAAAATACTCCATAGCCGGAAATCAGACCAGAATAGAAGACAGATAATCCAGACTCTAATCCTTGCCCAATCATTTGTCCTCAGCACAGAATCTCCAGGTTTTCCAAAGAAAAGATAGTTGCCAAGTTGGACACAAACAAGGTACAACCCCCAATAACCTGATATCAAAAGAAACAATTTGCTAAACCAAAATGGCCAATCATAAAATTAAAAAAGAGGACATTGTGACAATAACTCAATAAGTACTGAAAATATGATGATAACCACCTTCGAGCCAGATAAAGTCGATAATGCTCATAAAATGAAATTAAATATCATATTTGGTTAAAGATGACTCCCAAATAGCTTCTAAGAAAAGATATAAGTAAGAAAATAGAAATAGCTAATTAGTTCAACTCAATAAGTACTGAAAATATGATGATAACCACCTTCGACCCAGATAAAGTCGATAATGCTCATAAAATGAAATTAAATATCATATTTGGTTAAAGATGACTCCCAAATAGCTTCTA
>JBCEWC010003193.1:0-31209 GCA_038996855.1 Solanum aculeatissimum
TATTTGTGATCTCTTAAGATAACGGCAGGGGTATTTTTGGTCCAAAAATCTAACGGAGGGTATAAGTGGTCTATTTTACATAGTTTAGGGGCAATTTTGACCCTTTTCCGATAAATAAAAGTGTGTGGTACACACCATCAAAAGAGTATAATAAAAGAGAAATACGTTCTTTCTCAAATTAATGAGTGATAGTTTAGATATAAAAGAGAAACTCACACTCCCAATAATTTAAATAAGAAACTCAATAAAAAAGATAATTTCACTTTACTCAATCAATAATAAATAATTGGAATACCTTATTATATTCAGTATATTTTGCCTTATTTAATTTGTTGTGGCACGATGTTCTTCCTTCATTATTTTTAACCTAATTTTGTTGAATTTATAAAGTGAATCAACTAAAGCAAGGTTGTTCACATGCATAAACCTTGTAAAATCATCATTAATTAATAGTACACATTCTTCCCTTGTCATGATTATCTTTTAACTTGCATTAACGTGCATGCATGTTTGCCTTTTACTTTAATCACTTCCAAGCCAATCAATTAAACTTTAAAAGACGCCATTATTATTATTATAACATCGCTTAATTAAATCATTATTGTGGCCTCAATTATTATATTATTTATTGATATACGCTTAAGCTCCTTACTTTATTCTGTTCATCTTTAGTATTAACTGCTTCTAGAAGGCTTAAAAAATTAAGATGGTTAATTAAGGTCTAAAATTTCTGCCGCTTAAGTAATTTGGATAAGCTTCAAAATGGCTGCTCATTAGGATTTGATTCGTCGGTCAATTCTCACAAACTTTATTTTGTGCTGGTATTTAATTTTGGAGTAAAAAACAGATGATAAAAATATTTGTGATATTGAAATAATAAATTATTTTTGTTCGATAAATTTATAGTTTCGTATCATAATATATTCATAACTTTTATATTAAAAGGCATAACTTAGTTGTTATAGAATGAAGTTATGTCATAAAATAAAAAAGACGAAAATTCAACCACAAGTTATGTCTATTAATATAACTTAATTAATTTCTACTTAAGTTATGTTGTAAGAGGCTAAAGTTCAATTTCAAAACTCAAAGATTATATCGTAAAAGACATAATTTAATTTCTAAAAAATATTTGTCAAACTAATTAGGTCATAAAAATATCACATAACTTAATTTCTGTCAAAACTTATGGTAAGCAAGGCAAAGATTCTCTAAATTTTTGTTGAACTAATGGAGTCACTAATAAGGATCACAATTATATTCGAGTATAATTTATTTTGTGATAACATATATGTATACACAATATATGTGTAAAATAGATACACACATATTATAGTATATATGTGTTGTGGACTAGCTATTCATACAATATATATACTTTGTCACCAGGTATATACACGATAAATAGATATCCACATAATATACTTTGTGTCCAAATATATACATGTATATATATTACTCCTCTTTTTGTAACAAAAGAATAGCAAAAACAAAAAAAAATAAAAAATACTATACTTGCTATTTTTTTTCTTGTTATTTTAATATTGTAACTCATTTCATAACAAAGTCCGTACACTTTTTTTTTAGTTTGTACTTTTTTGAAATGACAAAAAGTAGAGCTTTGGAGTCCTTTGGTACGAAGGAAAATATTTAAAAAAAAATATTTCTCTATTTTCTCATGCATGGTTGACTTAAATGTTTTGAAAAATATTTTTTAAATTAACTTATTTTTCTCAAAGTGAAAAAAATAACTTCACATAAAAAAATATTTTTCAAAATTTTCCTGTCACGCCCTGGGAGGGTATCTTTGGCGTGACCGACACTCAGAAACTATTGTTAGTTCCCAAGCGAACCACTTGGCCTCATCGCATTCATTCAATCACAATCTAATAGTGGAAGACATCAATAATCAAGGATAACTTAATAGAAAGTAATAACCAATCAATAATGAAAGGTCAAACCAATCTATCAAATCAACTGAGTAAGACTAGTATGAAAGAAACTAGCCAAAAACAATATCCAATCACAACTCGACAATCTAGTCTATGAAGCCTCTGCTCATATATCTAAGTGGTGTCAATGACATGTCCATAGCTACCTCAAATCAAAATAAAAATGCTAAATTTAAAGCTAGAAGAGAAATATGATATCCTCCGAAAGAAGGGGAGGACTCACCAATCAACTGAATGTAAGTGGGTCCTCAACAACGTCCTTGTTGATGACCTATAGTACTTGTCTCTGTATCATGAAAAGATGCAGGCCCAAATGGATGTTAGTACGTGAAATGTACGAGTATGTAAAATGGCAGGAAGAAACATGTATCAAGGTAAAATACTATCAACTCAGATAACTCAAACAAGGAAATAAGGAACTCGATCAAGGTGTCATAAGTCTAAACCAAAAGTAAGGTTTATTTGAGAGTTTTTCTAACCAACAATCATCACCTATGAGCCGATGATGGTACAATGAACCAACATCGTCGCCCACCCATCCAGTACCTTGCCAGCGTAAGGGACACTCACAATCAATCAATCAAGTTCTCTTAAACAACTTCAGAGGTGTGACCCTTATCCAATTAATCTTATGTTGGCGACATAGTTATTGAGTTTAAGTTGGACTTACTCTCAGTTAATTCGATGTTCAATACTTCTCCAAAGACTTAATGTTCATAAAACAATCAATCCCAATCAATAAGTCTCTTATGGACTCTTTCAGTTAATCAATTCTATCACAATCAAGCCTTTCGGTCTATCAATCATCCAATCAAAATTCTCAATCACATCTTTCAAGAGAGGTTTAGACAATTGTTAAGAGGACTATCAAGTTAGACAAATCATTTGACTTAAATTCACGGAGACTCATAGGACCATCCAGTTCTATCAACATTATCATCATGCTCACATCACTTTCATAATCAACATTCATCATGTCAAGGCTCTAGACTCATCTCCTAGGTTCATTCATATAAATCTTTTATTACATAATATTTAGTGTTTATAAAATAATTTATGTAAAAATATTTATTCAATAAATCAAGTTCATGATGATCATCAAACATGTAAAAATACATAAAATACATAGTTTACAAGAAAATCTTCAAGAAACATGCACGAAGACTCAATACTTTCATAAATTTTCTATATATTACCATCAATGGGGGTACATGGAAGAACAATCACATGCTTTAGTTTATCCTTACATACCTGAAAGAGAAAAATCTCTTGAAGAAACCTTTGGTTTGCACTTGAAGATGAAGAACCCTAGCTTCTTCTTTGGGAGGACTTTGAACGTAGAGTTTCAATGATTTGAGGGGTTTATGCATTTATGGGAGGTTACTAGGTTATATAATAGGCTCATTGAGGTCGCTTGAGGGAAAAAGGGTCAAAACTAACCTTTTGGGGAAGTAAAATAATCATCAAAATTTTAAAAAAGACCTTTCGGTGAGTTTTGTCAGTCAAATCGGTGATCTAGGGCCCCTTCGTCGAACCATTCGATGAGTTGCCAGATGGGGGACCTTGATCACCCTTCTTACAGTGTTATTATCTTTCTTAGAATATTTCAATGATCAAAATCGATGGATCGCCAAATTATTCGGCGAGTCATCAAATTTTCCAAATTCAACAAGCTTCAGTAAGACGGTCATTACTTTTTATTCTGAACTACAATTATAGCAAAATTAAATGCGTTGAAAGTATAATTCAAATATATTTAATTTGATATATTATGAGTCACCTAAATCATTATGTGCTAAGAGATATGACTATTTGAAATTAACCCTTCTATGAACTCATATAAAAACTTAGCCGATTGAAATGTTTTGGACTTGTCTTGACCTTGGGTGTCCCTTATGACCTTAAACCACATCCAATACACTTCAACTACTTAGTGAAGGATCTTAACATACATTCGCAACGTTGAAGTTATTGGATCACCCAAATTTCATAGAATTTTCTATCGAAACTCAATTGGTATGAAAGGTTTCATCTCAACTTGGTGTTAAAGGATCTTTGTGACCTTTATGCATCTCATATTTATTATCCCACTATAGAATAAGTTTTAATACCTATATTCAAGGTAATAATAACTCGGTATGATCACATATGCATAAGAGGAAAGTTTGAATATTAGTTTAGAAATTTTCAAGGTGTTAAAATATCTCTCCTTTGGGATCATTCATCCTCAAATGAAGAGTAACTAAAGATGGACTCGAGGCACAAATAACAATCAAGACTCATTCAACCAACCAATCAAGTACTCTAAATAGTCAATCATTCATCTTAAGAAGGAACACATCAACTCAGATCAAGAATGGCAACATTACCTCCAAAATCATTATTGATGGGCACAAATAGATGCAGATATTTAGATTTCATATCTTTCTCAACTTTCCATGTGGCTTCCTCGAAAAATTAATTCCTCTACAAAACTTTGACCGAGGCAATCTCTTTGGCTCTCAACTTGCAAACCTAACGATCAATAATCTAGACTAGAATCTCCTCATAGGACAAACTATTTTTAACTCTAATACTATCAATGGGAATTACCAATGAAGGATCTCCAAAATATTTCTTCAACATTGAGACATGGAATACCAGATGAATAACGACTAACTCGTAAGGCAAGTCTAACTCATAAGAGACTTTCCCTACCCTCCTCACACTTTGGTAAGGACCAATGTATCGGGGACTCAACTCTGTTCTTCCCAAATTGCATAACACCCTTCATGGGTGACACCTTCAAATATACCCAGTAATCTACTTCAAACTCTAAATCTCTCCTTCTCGCATCAATATAAGATTTATGGTGGCTTTGTGCAATCTTAAACCTCTCTCAAATGACTTTCACCTTTTTCATAGATTGATGTACTAAATCTAGACCAATCAACTCAATTTTACCAACTTCGAACCATTCAATTAGTGATGTACATCTCCTCCCATACAAAGCTTCATAGGGAGCCATCTGAATACTTGCATAATAACTTTTATTATATGTAAATTCGATAAGAGGTAAATGATCATCTCAATTACCCTTGAAATCAAGGACACAGGCTCTTAACATGTCCTCCAAGGTCTGAATGGTTCGCTCTACCTGACCATCTGTTTGAGGATGAAAGGTTGTACTAAGATTCACATTTAAACCCAATCCTTTCGAAAAGGATCTCCAAAATTGGGATGTTAATTGGGCTCCTCTGCCTAAGATGATAGACAAAAGAACTCCATGCAGTCTAACAATCTCTTGAATGTAAAATCTGGCATAATTCTTTGTAGTGTTAGTAGTCTTAACTATCAAAAAGTGAGCTGATTTGGTCATCATATCCACAATCACCCATATCGAATCATGTTTCTTTTTGGACTTTGGCAAGCCTGTAATTAAATCCATATTGATCATCTCCCACTTCCATTCAGGAATCTCAAAGTTTTGGGCCAATCAACATGGCCTTTGATACGCAACTTTAACTTGTTGACAATTTAGGTACTTCGAGAAAAATTCAACAATATCATTCTTCATTCCACTCCACGAATAGACTTCCCTCAAGTCATGGTACATCTTGGTAGATTCAAGATGAACGAAATATCTGGAACTATAAGCTTCAGCCATAATTCTATCTTGAACACCATCAATATTTGGAACGCACAATCTACTCTAGTATCTCAACACACCATTTTCGTCTTTGGAGAAAACTATTGTCTTTTATTTACGAATAACTTCCTTAAACTAAAGTAGGACATGATTTTAGTCTTGATTTTCTTTCACCTCTACCATAACATGGATGATATAGAATGGTCATGTCATAATACTTGAGTAACTCCAGTCATCTCCTCTGTCTTAGGTTGAGCTCTTTCTGGTTGAAGACATATTGAAGACTCTTATGGTCTATGAGCACATCTATATGCACTTCATATAAGTAGTGGCATCAAATCTTGAGAGCAAATACTACAACTGTCAACTCATGGTCATGGATTGAATAATTCTTCTCATAAACCTTAAATTATCTAAAAGCATAAGCTATCACCTTACCCCTCTACATCAACACACAAGCTAACTCTAGACGCATCACAATAGATCATAAAATCATTTGTTCCATCAGGTAAAGTCAAAACTGGAGCAGTATTCAATTTCTCTTTCAGTTTCTGCTAACTCTTCTCACGAGCATCACACCATTGAAACTTGACTTTCTTCTAAGTCATTCTAGTCAATGATGAGGATATTGAAGAAAATTCTTCAACAAATCTACGGTAGTAGCCTGCTAACTCTAAGAAGTTTCTTATGTCAGTCGGAGAAGTCGATCTAGCCCAGTTAACCATCTCAATCTTTTGAGTATCCACTCTAATACCATCACCGAGACAATATGGCCTAGTAAAACCACAAACTTAATCCAAAACTCTTACTTTGAAAACTTAGAATACAATTCCCTATCCTTAAGAGTTTGGAGGAAAATTCTAATGTGTTGAACATGCTCTTTCTCATTCTTGGAGTAGACCAGAATATCATCGATAAAAACAATCATGAATATATCAAGATATGGTTTGAATACTTTATTCATCAAATCCATAAAGGTTGCAATGATATTTGTTAACCCAAAGGACATGAAAGAACTAAAAATGGTCATAACGAGTCCTAAAGGTTGTCTTCAAGATATCGCATTCTCTCACTTTCAATTGATGGTAACTCGATCTGAGGTTTATCTTTGAAAAATAAAAGGCACTCTGAAGTTGGTCAAACAAATCATTTATCCTGGAAAGAGGATACTTATTCTTTATGGTGACCTTATTCAATTGTCTATAATCAACACACATTCTGAGAGGCCCATATTTCTTTCGCACGAATAGGACAGGAGCACCCCAAGGTGAGACACTCAGCCTAATAAAGCCCTTATATAGCAAATCTTCTAACAACTCTTTTAATTCTTTCAACTCAGCAGGAGCCATTCTAAAAGGTGGAATAGAGATAGGCTGAGTATCAATGGGAATATCAATCCCAAAGTCAATCTCCCTATCAAGAGGGACTCCAGGCAGATCCTCAGGAAATACTTTAGGAAACTCATTTACAATCGAGACTGACTCAAGAGTAGGAGACTCAACATTATCAGTCTTAACTCATATAAGGTGATAAATACATCCTTTAGAAATTAGCTTTTTGGCATAAAGATAGAAAATAAACTTACCCTTGGGTGCAACTTAATTTCTTTTCCACTCTAGGACTGGTTTATTCGAAATTAGAATCTAATAGTTCAGGTCTTACAATCAATGGAGGCATAGCAAACATGAAGTCAATTTATGTCAAGGATCACATCTAAGTCAATCATCTCCAACTCTATTAAATCAATAAAGGTATCCCTATGATGGAGAGATACTATACAATCTCTATAGACCTTTTTAGCTAGGATAGACTCACCAACAAGAATGAAAATAGCAAATGGTTTAGGCAAACACTCAGGAAGAATCTCAAATATACTAGCCACATAGGAAGTTACAAAAGATAGAGTGGAACCTGGATCAAGTAATGCATAATAATCAAAGGTAAAGACTCAAAGCATACCGGTGACAACATCTAGTGCAACTTCCTGATCTTGTCGATTGCCTATCGCATATAGACAGTTTGTACCCCCACCTATATTAGTAGTGGAACCTCTTTGATTACCCCTTGCTAGTGGTCCAGTAACAAGACTGGGCCTTATTGCCCCACATCGTACATTTCTTATAGGAGTGACCTATCTAGCCACACTTGTAGCAACCATTCCCTCCCTTTATACATTCTTCCAAATGCATCTTTTCACACTTTCCACATGGTGGCTTACCTTGTGAACCTTGAGCCACACTAGCCTATGACTGAGATCCCTAGGCTCTGAAATTCTAAGACCTCTATTCATTCGTGTTTCTGGGTACAGGTGTACTTGCTGAGAATAGTGCACAACTTGAAGATCTCTTCTAAAAGTAGGACTTATCTCCCTTACCCTGCTTATGCTTGTTAGGCGTAGTCCTTGCTGACTTAGCCTTCTTGCTCAAATACTCCTCTTTATCCCTCTTCTTATTCTCCTCAAGTTATTGTGCATAGAATATAAGTCTAGAGATGTACATGCCCAGAATCAACAATTTCTCTTTGCACTCCTTTTTCACATACTTGCCCAAGCTGGATATAAACTTCCACATTCTTTCCCTTATATCCTAGACCATCTCTAGAGAATACTTGGATAGCTGGATGAACTTAAGGCCATACTCTTTGACAAAAAACTCTTCCTGCCTCAAGTTCACAAACTCCTTAATCTTTGCCTCCCTTAACTCTTGTGGAAAGAAGTGATAAAAAATACACTCTCAAAGTCATCTCAAATAGCAGGCTCAACATTCTCACTTTGGATCTCTTCCCATTGATTGTATCAAATATTTGCCACATCCTTAAGTTTATAGGAAGCAAGTTCAACTCCCTCAGTCTTAATCTTATGCATAACTTTTAACATCTTCCACGTTTCATTAATAAAATTCTAGGGGTCTTCCTCAACCTTAGACCCCGTGAATACTAGTGGGTTCATCTTTAGAAAATATCTACGTCTTGCTGCAATTGTCGTCTCTTGGGAGCTAGATCTAGGAGTCTGTGAACTCGATTTCCACTTTAGGCGACTACCTGGGTGAGCATAGTGATGTAGCTCCTCTGAAATCATCCTCTATAGTAGGAGCAAGCGAAACAACTAGTGCTTGGGTAGCCACAACACCTTTAGTAGGTCGACCTCGATCTCTTGTCTCTATCTGGATAGGCACTTCTGATGGAGGATTCTCGGTGTTGGGAGTTGAAGCATCCCTTTGGTTGGTGGTACTATTAGGAGGCGTGATCTACAAACTTTTAACGCACGAATCAGATAAATACTTTAATAGAGTTAAACTTCATCGTACGAAATCAAAATAAAAAAGAAATGTAATTATTCCTAATGTCCCATAGTTTCCTGCTTATAAAGTGGTGCACAACACACCCATAAATAAGACTCTACTAAACACGACTTTATGAAATCCCTAGGACTCTTGAACTCTGTGCTCTGATATCAAGTTTGTCCCATCCCGAGAGGGTACCTTGGCATGGCCAACACTCAAAGACTATTGCTAGTCCCCAATTGAATCACTTAGACTCATCACATTCATTCAATCACAATCTAAAATTGAAAGACTTCAACAATCAAGGATAACTTAATAGAAAGAAATAACCAATCAATAATCAAAGGCCAAAACCCAACCAATCTATCAAACTAACTATGTAAGACTAGTATGAAAGAAACTAGCCAAAAATAATATTCAATCACAACTCCAAAATCTAGTCTATGAAGCCTCTATCCATCTGCCTAAGTGGGGTCAATGACATGTCCATGACTACCTCAAATAAAAATAAAATGGTTAAACTCAAAGCTATAAGAGAAATATGATATCCTCCGAAAGTAGGAGAAGACTCACCAATCAATTGAATGCAAGTGGGTCCTCAACGGTGCACCTGTTAATGACCTACAATACCTGTCTTTCTATCATGTAAAGATGCAGGACTAAATAGACGTTAGTACGTGAAATGTATGAGCATGTAAAATGGCAGGAAGAAACATGTATCGAGGTAAAATACTATCAACTCAGATAACTCAAATGAAGGAAATAAGTAACTTGATCAAGGTGTCATAAGTCTAAAGAAAGAGTAAGATTTAAACAGAGACCAATCATGTACATTCTAATTCAATCCAATTAGAGTACTATCAAAACCTATTTGGGAGTTTATCTAACCGACAATCATCACCTATGAGTCGACGATAGTACAACGAACTGACATCATTGCCCACCCATCTAGTATCTTACTAGGGTAAGGAACTCTCACAATCAATCAATCAAACCCTCTTAAAGGACTTTAAAGGTAAGGCCTCTATATAATCAATCCTATGCTGGTGACATAGTTATTGAATTTGAGTTGGACTTACTCTAACTCAATTCGGTGTGTAATACTCCTTCCAAGACTAAATGCTTATAAAATAATCAATCTCAATCAATAAGTCTCTTATGAACACTTTCAGTTCATCAATTCTATCATAATCAAGCCTTTCGGGTCTATCAACCATCCAATCAAAATTCCCAAGCATATCTTTCAAGAGAGGTTTAGACAATTGTTCAGAGGGCTATCAAGTTAGACAAATCATTTGAGTTCAATTTATGAAGACTCATAGGACCATCCAGTTCTATCAACTTTATCTTCATGCTCACATTATTTTCATAATCAACATTCATCATGTCAAGGCTCTAGACTCATCTCCTAGGTTCATTCATGCAAATTTTTTATTACATAATATCTAGGGTTTATGAAATAATTTATGTAAAAATATTTGTTCAGTAAATCAGTTCATGATGATCATCAAACATGTAAAAACACATAGAATATATAGGTTACAAGAAAACCTTCAAAGAAACATGCATGGAGACTCAATACTTGCACAATCTTACTATTACCATCAATGAGGGAACATGGAAGAACAATCACATGCTTTAGTTTATCCTTACATACCTGAAAGAGAAAAATCTCTTGAAGAAACCTTTGGTTTGCACTTGAAGATGAAGAATCCTAGTTTCTTCTTTAGGAGGACTTTGAACATAGAATTTCAATGATTTAAGGGGTTTATGCATTTATGGGAGGTTATTAGGTTATATGATAGGCTTAGGGAGGTTGATTGAGGGCAAAAGGTAAAAAATAACCTTTTGGGAAATTCAAATAATCGTCAAAATTGAAAAAAAAAAAACTTTTTGGTGAGTTCCGTAGCCAAATCGGCGATCTAAGGGGACCCTCACCGAACCATTCGGCGAGTCACCAAATGGGGACTCTTGCTCACCCTTTTTACAGTATTTTGAGCTTTCTCAGGACATTTCAGCGATCAAAATTGACAGATCATCGAATTTTCCATATTCGGCAGACTTCAATAAAATGGTCATAATATTTTACTCCGAACTCTGATTAAGGAGAAATTGATTGGGTTAGAAGCTTAATTCAAATATATTTAATTTGATATATTATGGGTCACCTAACTCATTATTCGGCAGACTTCTATGAACTCATATCAAAATTTAGCCGATTGAAATGTTTTTGACTTGTCTTGACTTTGAGTGTCCCTTATGACCTCAAACCATATCCACCACACTTCAAATACTTAGAAAAAGACCTTAATATACATTCACAACTAACCTTGAAGTTATTGGATCACCCAAATTTCATAGAATTTTATATCAAAACTCAATCAGTACGAAAGATTTCATCTCAACTTTGTGTTAAAGGATCTTTGTGACCTTTATTCATCTCAAATCTATTATCTCACTATAGAATAGGCTTTAATATCTATATTCAAGGTTAGAATTTGGTATGATCCAATACGCATAAGAGGAAAGTTTGAATCGTAATTTAGAAATTTTCAAAGTGTTACACCTTCTTCCTCAAATTATAATTCTTTTTTTACCCTACTTCGTACCTCAATCTGAATCCTCGCCCCTTAAAAATTATTTTTTGAAAAAAAATTTAATTGTTTTTACCCCACCCTACTCCCAAACTCTATATCCCCAAACCAACCCCTAGCCCCCAACCAAAAAATTATAAATTTAATTTTTTTCTTTAAAAAGATACTTTGAATTTTAAAATTTTCATTTTCTTTACCTTGCCCTACCCCGACCTCCCTACCACCCCCACCCCCACCCCCACTCTCACTCTCACTCAACTCACCCACAAAAAAATTTAACAAAATTATTTTTTACCCCTTCCCCTTCCCCTTCCCCCTTCCCAAAAAAAATTAATTTTAAAAATTCATTTTATGTATGTCATCCCTATCCCTGACCCCTATCAGCCCCCATCCCCCATCCTATCCCACCTCACCCCCCAAAAAATAATTCTTTTTACTCCACTTCTATTCCTTACCCCCTATCAGCCACCCCCCTCCCAAAAACATTTAAAAAATTTAAAATTTATTTTTTTTGAAATTTTATTTTTTTCTTACCCCATCCTAATGCTCAAGCCATATGCTTTTTCACATAATTTAAATCAGTCACAAATTAAATTTTTGTTGTCGCTTTTTCATTTTAAAAGATATTTCTGAAAAATATTTTTGATTCACCCCAACCAACTACTAGAAAAAAAATTTCAAAAATGATTTTCTACCTTCCAATCCAGTATGAGAAAATAATAAGAAATTAACTTATTTTTTATGAAAAATATTTTTCTCATACCAAAACACACTCTTACAATTTGTTTGAATGGTGATTTCCCGTGGTATGATATGGTTAGTAAGAGAATCATGTTTGTTTTGATTGTTTCTTTAATTAAATGGCGTAATAGAACCATGAAAATTCTCACTTTTTGAAATCACCAATTTTGTGGTATCTCATTGTTTACTTATTTCTTTTTTAGTTATACCCTTAATATTAAATAACTTTAGTTCAACCTTTCTTATTTATTAAACTTTATTCTAATATATATAATGCTTTCACAGTCGTATTACTCATTGTCCTCCACAATAACTTTTGAAGTTCCTCTTCCGCCTCCAGTCTTCTCTTCCACATTTCAGTATATTTTTTAATATTTTTTTATTTTTTTATTTCAAATAAAATTAAGTTACTTCGTCTTTGGGTATAAATTTATGTAATTGACTACTATTTTTAATTATTATTTTTATTAAAAAATTCTTTTAAAAAATTATTGATAAATTTAATAATTAAGAATATTTTTATAAATTTATCAATTACGTTACAATACCATACAGTCAATATTACATTGTACAATATAATACCATATCATATCATATAGTACCGTACATCATGAAATCATGGTAAACTACCCCAAATAGAGGGATAGAGAAAAATAATTTGATATATAAAAGGTCTGAGAGACAAGTTCATAGAATAATAGTCTCATGCACAAAATATTTTACATTCAAATAGGATTTTGGGAAAATGTCAAGGCAAATTATGTTTTTTGATTTGTTAATTTGCATCACTATAGCTCCCTTAAATTTTTAATTGATTATGAGCATGAGCTAGTTGTAAGATATGCATACATTTTATCTTCCCTAGACCTTACTTGTGGAATTCCACTGGATATATTGTTGTATTTGTTTCATGGCAAATACTTTTCTGTTAAATTTTCAAATAAGATAATTTATTTTCTAATTGAAGAATTTATACATTAATATACCTACATACTAAAGTTTAATTAACATCGTAATACAATAATTTACAATTTTGACATTTCAAATGACAAGAAACTACATTATTAGAAAAAAGTCTTTAGCTCAAAAGCATTTTGTTTATAATTTTATGAAGTATAATATAGGACAACCATTTTGAAACAAAATGAAACACTAGTCACATTTTTTATTCATGTTGTGTTTGTTACTTTTATCAAGAAGTCTTCAACTCTATAAAGACTTCTTTAATATTTCAAAACTGGACTATATGTATACAAAAAAAAATTATTCAAAGACCTCAAGTAGAAACTTCTATCAACAAAGGTTATTGGTTGTTAACTAACACTTAGTTAAGGATTTCAACATTCTTTATTGTTTTAAAGTTCCCTTATATAGAATTATTTTAAAGATTCTTGTGGACCAGTACCACGAAGCAACTTGTTTTTTTATTTATATTATTATGAAAATATTTGTCTCATGATTACAATAATTTGTTCACTATTTTATTGTTAATTTTGGCCAACTTGAGATGAGGAGTCACATTGAACTACTCCAACAATGGATTGTCTAACAAAGTTAGATTTATCAATAATTAATTTAAAATTTTAAATTTGAATCTTAAAAATAAAAAAAAATTATTAAGAGCGACACACCTAAAAAATAAATCCTGAAATTTACTTAATGATTATTTCATTGAATATATTTACTAGCACTACTACTTATATTGCTCTAAAATAGTGGCTAAAATATAATCATTTATAGCGCGTTTTGGTAACTCTGCACTTAAATAAGTGAAACTAATAGAGTGGTTATGAAATTATCAGAGTCCCAATATTTTTTATTTTTCTTTTTAAATATTTCAAATAAATAGTCACGAAACTTGTTGCAGGAAAGAGTAAATGAAAAAGGAAAAACTATATAGTAAAACAAACATATGCTATATATTTGTTATAAGAACTATAATTAAAAAAACAACTATGATTTGTAGTTATATCATCCAGTTGAAAGCTATTTTTTTAATTTAAAAGTGAACCTTTTAATTAGCAATTTCTAGGTTTTGATTCCAGGCATTGTAAATTTATCAATATGTCTCTTTCCTTTTCTTTTTTTTCTCTCTTTCCAAACTACTGTATAATCTCAAATTAGCAACATTCTTTTCTCTTTCATAGATGATTTTTACCGCCCAATCGGACTCAATTATATTATACTCTCACTTTTCTTCTTTTTTCTCTATATATAAATCGCAAATCAATTAAAAATTTTACTTCCGTTTCTTTCTCTAAATCGCGATTTTGAAGGTGAAATCTTGATTACTCTTCAACCACCTCATCCATTGTCGCTTCCGTTCTAGTGGTCCAATGGAGTAGAATGATGAATACGTGTTTTATTCTCTGTGAGATCACATGAATTCTTAATAGAGTATGTTTATGATGAATGTTTTACATTTGTGTATGTATGTTTGATGACTAACACGATAAACGGGTGAGTGCTTCAATTTGTTTATATGTTTTTATGAAAATAGTCAAATTTGGATGTATTTTTCTATATTTCGGAGGAAACTTTTGTGTATTGTTCATTTTTGGATATTTGAATCAATATATTCAAGTGTATGAGTTCACTACTATACTTCATGTATTATGTATTCAATTGTATTTGTCCGTTCATATACTTTCGTGTCAATATATTCAATTGTATCAATATTGTCACAATTCTTATCCATCGTGATTGGTGCCCATGTTAATCCTCTGGTGGGGGAATCATTACTATAATTCAAAAAAGCATCTATGTCACGCCACAGGAAGGTATCCTTGGTGTGGCCGGCACTTAGAGACTATAGTTTGTCCCCAAGCGAACCACTTTGCCTCATCACATTCATTCCATCATAGTTTAACATATCAGTGGAAGACTAAAGATAAATAAAAGATGGACAATCTCAATATATATGTAAACAAAATAAGTCAACAGGACTAGTATGAAAGAAACTAGTCAAATAATATCAAAATCATCAATCCCAAGTCTAATCTATGAAACCTCTATCTAAACTATCTAGATGGTACCATGACAAGTCATGACTACCTCAGTCAAAGAAAGTAAAGAGTTAACTCAAGCTAGATGAAAGCATAAGTGAGTATCCTCCGAAAGCAGGGGAGGACTCACCAACTCAACTAACTGCAATAGATCCTCAACGGTGCGCCTGTTGATAATCTCTAACACATGTATCTTCATCATTAACGATGCAGGACCAAATGAACATCTGTACGTTGAATGTATGAGTACGTAAAATGGTTGAATGAAACATGCATCACGGTAGAGTATTATCAACTCAAATAACTCAAATCAAGAGATAAGGAACTCAATCAGGATGTCAAATGTTTATCTAAAGCAAGAATAAAGAGTAGACAATGACACATCAATCTGAATCCAATTTGAATCCAATCCAAGCAGAGTACTATCAGTGTAGGACCTATCTGGAATTTCTCTTATCCAATAACACTCACTTATGAGCCAGTGATTGTACAATAATCCCATTGATGTTGCCACAACCGTTCAATACCTTATCGGGGTAAAGAATGAATCGATCCACAATGGATTCAATCAATCGAGTCCTCTATTATTTCATAGACCTGTCAAGAGGTAACATCCGACTTAATGATTTTAATCCTCTCCTACGTTTTGTGACATAGTTATCGAGTTCGAGTTGGACTTACTCTCACTCAATTTGGTGCTCGATACTCCTCCCAAGACTCAATGCTAATAAACAATCCATCTTAATCAATCCAATCAATGAGTCTCATAAGGACTCATATCAGTCCATTAATTTTATCACAATCGAGTGTTTTGGCCTATCAACCATCTAATCAGTTCTCATATCTTTTAAGAGGAGCTTAGACCATCATTAAGAGGATTACCAATTTACACTAATCATAGAGTTCAATTTATGATGACTCTCCAGACCATCAAGCTCTATCAACCTATTATTTTACTCAATCACAATCACAATCACAATTTTGGCTCCAATCTTTCAAATTCCTAGGTTCTCTTCTCTTCTTCTTAGCCCTAGTATTTTGTTAGAACATTTAGAAAGCTTAGGAATGGGTTTAAAAATCCTTTTTACGCTTAGAATGACTTATATTGGTTGTGGGTTAAGTCTAGGAGGGGTAGAAAAAATATGAAATATTGGGATCATCATTAAGTGCAAATCCATGATAAATCAGCGACGCAGACATGTCACACTTTTTTGGAATTGCATTTTTGCTTCAATTTTTTTTATCTGGTTGCTCTAAAAATCAAACAAGACCATATTTCCACAAAATTTTCATGTTGATCGCATTTTTGGCCTCAGATTTTCCAAAAGAATTTGGAAAGATGCATTTTCTTATCTAGGGGTATTTTGATAATTTTATCGGATGTAACATTATCTCCCCCTTGGGATCATTCATCCTCAAATGATGAGTAACTAAGGATGAATTCAAAGCACGAATAACCATCCGGACTATCTCAAATTAAACTATCAACCAATCAACAATCTAGAAAATCCACAATCAACTTAAGGATAGGCAAATCGATTCAAATCAAGACTAAGGAAATTACCTTCGTCATTCTCATCATTTGACACGAATAGGTGTGGGTAATTAGCTTTCATGTCTTTCTTAGCTTTCCAAGTGGCTTCATCAATGAATTGGTTTCTCCAAAGGACTTTGATTGAGGCTATCTTTTTGGTTCTTAACTTGTGAACCTAACAATGAAGAATCTGAACTGGAACCTCTTCATAGGATATGCTATCTTTTACTCCAATACTCTTAATTAGGATTACCAAATAGGGATCTCCCAAGCATTTCTGCAACATTAAGATGTGAAAAATTGGATGATGATGGCTAGCTCAGAAGGCAACTCTAACTCATAAGCAACACTCTCAATCTCTTCAAAATTTGGTAGGGACCAATATAATGAGGACTTAGCTTCCCTTTTTTGACAAACCTCATGACACCCTTCATGGGTAACACTTTCAAGTATACGCAATCACCCATCTCAAACTCTAAGTGTCTTCTTCTCACGTCAGTGTAGGACTTTTAGTGACTTTGTGCAATTTTCAACCTTTTTCTAATAACCTTCACCTTCTCCATAGACTGGTAAACAAGATTAGGTCTAATAAACTTATCTTCTCTAACCTTAAACTACCTAGTTGGTGATCTACATCTCCTCTCATACAAAGCTTCATAGAGAGCCATTTTTGAATGATTGCATGATAACTATTATTATATGCAAATTCAATGAGAGGTAAATAATCATCCCAATTACCTTTGAAGTCCAGGACGCAGGCTCTCAACATGTCCTTTGATGTTTGAATTATACGCTCTGTTTGACCATTTGTCTGATGGTGGAAAGATATACTAAGATTCACTTTAGAACCCAATCCTTTTTTAAAGGACCTCCAAAATTGGGATATGAATGAGCTCCTCTATCTGAGATAATAGACAAGGAAACTCCATGTAACCTCATAATCTCAAAGATGTAAAACTTGGAATACTTTTTTTCTGATGTCAGTCATCTTAACTGCTAAGAAGTGAGCCGATTTGGTCAGCCTATCCATAATCACCCATATCGAATCAAATTATTTTTGGGACCTTGGCAAGTCGGTAACGAAGTCCATAGTGATTATATCCCACTTCCATTCAGGAATCCCAAAGTTTTGAGCCAACCCACATGACCTTTGATGTTCGACTTTAACCTGTTGACAATTTGGGAATTTGGAGACAAACTTAATAATATCCCTCTTCATTCCACTCCATCAATATACTTTTCTCAAGTCATGGTACATTTTGGTAGCGTCAGGATGAATGGAATATCTAGAGCTATGGGCTTCAATCATAATTCTATCTCGAACACCATCAATATTCGAAAAATATAATCTACTCTGGTATCTCAACACACCATCTCCCCCTTTGAAGAAAAAAATCACATTTTGTTTATGGACAGCTTCCTTCAATTGAAGTAGAATAGGATTTTGGTATTGCTTCTCTTTCACCTCTACCACCAAAGATGATGTAGACCCATTCTGAACATTAATCCCACCTTTATTATTCTCCTCAAGTTTTACTCCCAATCGAGCCAATATATGCACCTCCTTAGTTAATTCTTTCTTTCCTTCCTTAACATGGGTTGTACTGCTCATTGACAATTTGCTCAGAGCATCGGCAACAATGTTAGCTTTACCTGGGTAGTGGAGAATGCTTATGTTATAGTCCGTGAGCAACTCCAACCATCTTCTCTACCATAGGTTGAGCTCTTTCTAACTGAAGACATATTGCAGGCTCTTGTGGTCAGTAAACACATCCACATGACATCCACATGCACTTTATACAAATAGTGGTGCCAAATCTTAAGTGTAAATACCATTGTTGCCAACTCAAGATCATGGGTTGGATAGTTCCTCTCATGAACCTTGAGTCGTCAGGAAGCATAAGCAATAACATTTCCCTTATGCATCAATACACATCCTAATCCCACTCTTGAGGCATCATAACAAATTACGAATCTATCAATTACTTCACGCAAGGTCAACACAAGGGCAGTAGTTAACCTTGTTTTCAACTCTTGGAAGCTCTTCTCACATTCATCAGACCATTGAAACTTGACCTTCTTCTGAGTCAGTCTAGTCAATGGCAAAGATGGGGATGAAAATCCTTCAACAAATCTGTGGTAGTAGCCTGTCAACCCCAAGAAACTTCTTATGTCAGTCGGAGAGGTTGGTCTAGATCAATTCTTAACCACTTCTATATTTTGAGAATCCAATCTAATACCACTGCTCGAGATAATATGGCATAGAAAAATCATAGACTTGAGCTAAAAATTATACTTCAAAATTTTTGCATGTAATTAATGGTTTTTGAGAGTCCAAAGAACAATCCTAAGGTGGTTGACATGCTCCTCTTCATCTCTAGAATACATCAAAATATTATCGAAAAACACAATCACGAACATATCAAAGTACTGTTTGAACACTCTATTCATTAAATTCATTAAGGTTGCAGGAGCATTAGTCAATCCAAAGGACATGACCAAGAACTTAAAATGGCCATAATGGGTCCTAAAGTTTGGGATGTCACATTTTCTTACCTTAAACTGATGGTAACCATATCAGATATATATCTTTGAGAAACAAGAGGCACCCTGAAGTTGGTCACACAAATCATTTATCCTAGGGAGAGGATATTTATTTTTTATTATGACCTTGTTCAATTACCTATAATCGATACGCATTCTAAGAGACCCATCGTTCTTTCGCACGAATAAAACATGAGCACCCCAAGGAGAAACGCTCGGCCTAATGAAGCCCTTCTCTAGAAAATCTTTCATTTGCTCTTTCAGCTCTTTCAAGGAGAACATCCATTCCAAATTCAATCTCCCTATCAAGAGAGACTCCAGGAAATACAATCGGGACTAACTCAGGAGTAGGATGCTCAACATCATCAGTCTTAACTCGCACGTGGTGATAAATACAACCTTTAGGGGTCGTTTGGTTTGAATACAAGTTATGATGGGATAAGTTATACTGAGATTATTTCTTATTAGGTGTTTGGTTTGTTGGATAAATTTTAAGAATATGTTGTTTGTTTGCAAAAATATCCTTCACTTTATTAGTTTTTTTAATGTATTTTCTTTGTCAGCTTTAGTTATTCAATATTCATTTTAAAAATAAATCTTTCATCTTATATAGCTTAAATATTTTTATGTGTGCATACCTATGGTATGTATTTAAAATAAAATTTTCTTCTTATTTAATTTAAAAATAGAACTTCTTATTTTAAGTTTGTTAAAGTAAAAAAGGATTTATGAAAAACCAAAATATATATAAAAAAAAAGAATTAGTCAATAAAAATTATACTATATAATGAATAAACACTATATTTTAATAGAAAAATATGAAAAAATATCATAAAAATAAGAAGTGAAGGTTGTGAATGTTATTATATATTGTATTAAAAATAATATAAATATACATAAATAAACAAAATGAGATATTAAAAAAGATTTAAAAGGATACATTTGTCATTTATCCTTCTTATTCGGGGATTAGTATACCCCCCAGAAGAGGGATAACTTATCCCGGTACTATTTATTAGTTCGGGGATAAGTTATCCCGTGTTTGCCAACCAAACATCAATTTAAGGATCACTATATTTTTATCCGGGGATTACATACACTTATCCTCACACCAAACGACCCGTTAGAGATTAGCTTCCTGGCCCTAAGGTAGGAAATAAACTTACCCTTAGATGCAACAAAATTTCTCTTTCACTCTAAGACCGGTTCATTCGGAAATTGAAACTTAACAGTTCGAGTCCTACAATCAACAGAGGAATAACAGGCATGAAGCTAATCTATGTCAATGGACAAATCAAAATCAATGATCTCCAACTCTATCAAATTAGCAAAGGTATCCCTATGATAGATGGATACTACACAATCTCTATCAATTCTTTCAGCTAGAATAGACTCACCAATAGGAGTAGACACACTGAATGGTTCAAGAAGACACTCAGGAGTTCTATCAAATCTACAAGCCACATAAGGAGACACAAATGATAATGTGACACCAGGATCCATCAAAACATAGCAATCAAGAGCAAAGACTTGAATCATACCTGTCACAATATTTGGAGAGTTTTCTTGATCTTGGCGACTATCCATGGCATACAAATGATTTGTAGCCCCGCTTGCGTCCAAAGTATCACCCTTCTGACTTCTTCTAGCTGGTGGGGCTAGTGCAGAAGACTGAGCCTTGTCAGTGCACTTTGGACAATTCCTCTTAAAGTGATCTAATTGGCCACACTTGTCACATTCATCACTTTCCTCACAATATTTTCCCAAGTGCAATTTGTCGCACTTACCACATGATGGCTTAGCCTGTGAACCTTGAGCCACACTAGTCTGTGACTGAGATCTCTGGGCCCTGAAATTCTGAGACCTTTGTTCATCCCAATTTCAGGGTGCAGGTGCACTGACAGATGAATGCACTAGCACTGACTGAAACTTTTTATTATTTCTATTTCCTCTCTTTCCAACCTCATGGCTGGATATTTTAGCCCTCTTATTTCTATACTCTTCCCTATTTGACTACCTCTTCTCATCAACTTGTTATACTATACTCTTCCCTGTCCTACTTCCTCTTTTCATCAACTTATTATACATAAATCATCAACCTTCCAATATACATATCTCTCACAAGCATAGCTCCCCTCCCATCCTTCTTCGGCCCCTCGTTCGGCCCATCAACATACAAATTCATTCTTCCTCTCATATCAGCAATCATGTCCGGAGCATAGCGGGATAATTGGATAAACTTAAGTCCATACACTTGCACAGTCATAGAGCCCTATTTCAAATTCAAGAACTCTCTTATCTTGGCCTCTCTCAGCTCTCTCGGAAAAAAATGTCTCAAGAAAGTTTCCTCAAACATTGTCCAAATCAGAATTTGGGCTCCCTCTCCTTTATTTTTCTTCCAATGATCAAACTATAATTTGGTAACACCTTTGAGATGGTAGGCAGCCAACTCAACTCTATCAACATTATCCATATGTATCACCTGTAACACCTTCTAAAGCTAATCAATGTAGTTTTTTGGATCCTCATTAGGTGTAGACCTTGTGAAATCAGGAAGGTTCATTCTCAAGAACTCAAGAACCCTAGATGTATTTGGAGCATCTTGCCTGCCTGCTCCCTGTCTAGCAATTGGTGTTTTCATAGCATGGGCCAATGTTTGGATGGCCTGGCGAAGCTCAGCGTTTTAGATGTCAGCTTGTGGTGGTTGTTCAGGGATGGCTAGGCCTATGGGTTCATCCTGATTCTAGGGCTCAGGTTGGTTAATATTTTATCTAGCAGCATTCTCTTTTCGTCTAATGGTTCTTCTTAAAGGCATAATCACAATTCTACAAATGCTTAATGTACGAATTAGAAGAGAGTTCTCATAGAGTTTTAACTCTATCGCACGAATCATAGTATGAAAAAAGTGTAACATTTCCTAATGTCCTATAGCCTCTTACTTAAAAAGTGTGGTGCACAACATACCCACAAACAAGATTCTACTAGACACGACTTCATAGACTCCCTAGGACATTTGAACTTTGTGCTCTGATATCAAGTTTATCACGCTTTGAGAGGGTACCCTTAGCGTGGCTGGCACACAAAGACTATTACTAGTCTCCAAGAAAATCACTTGGCCTCATCACATTCATTCCATCATAGTTTAACATATCAACGGAAGAATAAAATAAATAAAAGGTGAACAATCTCAATATATATGTAAACAAGAAAAGTCAACAGGACTAGTATGAAAGAAACTAGTCAAATAATATCCAAATTATCAATCCTTAATATAATCTATAAAGCCTCTATCTAAATTATCTAGATGGTACCATGAAATTACATATCTACCTCAATCAAAGAAAGTAAAGAGCTAACTCAATCTAGATGAAAGCATAAATGAGTATCCTCCAAAAGTAGGGAGGACTCACCAACTCAACTAACTGTAACAGAGCCTCAATGGTGCGTATGTTGATAATCTCTAACACCTATATTTGCATAATTAACGATGCAGGCTCAAATGTACGTCAATATGTGGAATGTACGAGTATGTAAAATGACTAAATGAAACATGCATCAAAGTAGAATACTATCAAATCAAGAGATAAGGAACTCAATCAGGATGTCAAATGTCTATCTAAAGCAAGAATAAAAAGTAGACAATGACCCATCAATACAATCCAATCCAATCAGTACGATTAGTGTAGGGCCTATCTGGGAGTTTCTCTTATCCGATAACAACCATTGATATGTTAGTGATTGTACAACAATTCCATTGATATTGCCACAACCGTTCAATACCTTGCTAGAGAAAAGAACGAATCATTCTATAATGGATCCAATCAATCAAGTCCTCTATTATTTCAGGGACCTATCAAGAGGTAACATTTGACTTAACGGTTTCAATCCTCTTCTACGTTTGGTGACGTAGTTATTGAGTTTGAGTAGGACTTACTCTCACTCAATTTGATGCTCGATACTCCTCCCAATACTCAATGCTCATAAATAATCCATCTCAATCAATCCAATCAATGAATCTCATAAGGACTCATATCAGTGCATCAATTCTATCACAATCAAGCCTTTCGGCCTATGAACCATCTAATCAATTCTCAATCATATCTTTTAAGAGGAGCTTAAATCATCATTAAGAGGATTATCAATTTAGACCAATCATAGAGTTCAATTTATGAAAACTCTCCGGACCATCAAGCTCTATTAACCTATCATCGTGCTCAATCCCAATCATAATCACAATCATAATAATGCTGACAAGGCTCTAGACTCAATTCCTAGGTTAATTGAAGCACTCTTTTAAGAAATAACATGTAAGGTTTTAGAAGATAACTCATGTAAAAGTATTTAATCAGTAAATCAAGTTTGTGATGATCATCAACATGCAAAAATACATAGGATATATATAAGTTACAAAAATATATTCATAAAAAACATGTATAGAGGTAAACACTTTCACAATCTCTTTATTACCATCAATAGGGGTACATGACAGAATATTCCCATGTTTTAATTTATCCTTACATACCTGAGATGAAGTTCGACAATCATATTTGTACAGGTTTCGACTCCAATCTTTCAAATTCCTAACTTCTCTTTTTCTCTTCTTAGCCCTAGTACTTTGTTAGAACGTTTAGAAAGCTTAGAAATGGGTTTTAAAATTATTTTTATGTTTAAAATGGTTTATATTGATCGTGGGTTAAGTCTAGGAGGGGTAGATAAAAGTTTGGAATGCCCCTAAAAAAATTAAAAATTTGCACTACGGCGTACCAAGTTTGCGTCGCGGACTTGGGCACTCCATGGACAATTTTCGTAAAAAACCTTTTGATTGAGTTTCTAATCCCGTAGAAAATATTGGGATCACCATTAAGTGCAAATCCGTGATAAGTCTGTGACGCGGACATGTCACACACTTTTCTGAAATTATATTTTTTCTTTGAAAAATTATCTTTTGATCCGGTTGCTCTAAAAATCAACCAAGACCATTTTTCAACAAATATTTTCGTGCTAATCGCATTTTCAGTCTTAGATTTTTCAAAAGAGTTTGGAAGACACATTTTCACATCTAGGGATATTTTTATAATTTTATCGGGTGTAACAATCTAATATGAAATAGATAATTTAAAGATGTAGAAACAAATTTAAGTAGCAATCAAAAGTTGAATTCCCATAAACTAAAACAACACAATCTAAATATTGCAGAAATTAATATCTAAAATTTAAAAGTCATTGTATCAAAACTCTATCCAGTAGTCTAAACTAAGGAGATGCAGCCCTAGAAAAATATAAAATAATTAGTATATAAAAATGTCCGAGTTTGGAGAAAATGGACTAAAAATTTAGATAAACTCATGGTAACGGAAGATCTAGCCCACCCTTGAATTCGATCGGTCAGTGATATCCTAGTCGTGACATGTCAATAGCCGCCTGAAGATGTCATATACTCAACAAAGAGAGAGCAAGTACAATAACCCCTACCTCAACAAAAAAAAATTAAAAATTATTTTTTAAAAAATACTTCAAATTTTAAAAAAATTTACCCCATTCCTACACCAACCTTACTCGTCAACCCGTCCCTAAAAAATTATTTTAAAAAATAAATTTGACTTGAAAGTTTTGACACATTTATTATTGTTGGATTTGATGTCATGTTTTGACACATCTATTATTATTTAATTAAGTGTCATGTTCCGACACATTACTATTATTAGATTGGGTGTCACATTTCATCACATTACCATTATTGCATTGAATGTCACATTTCGACACATCTATTACTATTAGATCGAGTGTCACACTCCGACACATATTTGCTGGAGTTTAGGTCCTTCAAGAGGATTGTAATTAGGTTGCATTAAATTAATAACTTCAAACTGTATATGAGCATGAATTATGAAACTCTGTGTTATTTCAGTATGTGTATGGATTATTATGTTTTGTTTTATTGTTTATATACTGCTTATTGGAGTAGTCGCGTGATCCTACTAACATACTTATTTTGTGTACTAATTTTGCACATATTCTTTTCTTTGTTTAGTACAGAGCATCTTCAAGCAGTTGCAGGTAGACCTCTACTAGATGACTATTGACTTCGAGATTCAAGGGTGAGCCAACATATTTCAAGCTGCTATGAATTCCTCTTTCATCTTAGTCCACTTTGTTTTTGGACTCAGACTTCACTTATTGTTTTTGATGATTTTAGTTTTGAAATTGTATCTCCAATGATTAGAAATTGTGATAGAGTTTTGCTACATTGATTTTCAGTTTCTAGGATTGTCATTAAGAGTTACATTTTTTGTCTGAGTTTAAAGAATTCGATTGTTTACCTATTTAAACTTGCTTATGTGACTTAAATTGTCTAGATTATGCTAGTTTCAGTTGGTTGGGTTAATTTCTTGGTTCTTCCACTGGAGGGTTAGTGTGGTGTCATTTACGTCCTGTTTGGGATCGTAACACAAATATAATTATATAACTAAGTGTCTGAGTGTAAAAGTAAAGGGAATAAGAATAGAGAAAGAATTCATGGTAGTCTGAAAGAGTTGGTTCACCTTTGAACTCTAGGAATCAACAATCACCAAGTTTAGGTTTGTCTCTATCGTCTGAAGATGCCCCATATTCAACAAAAAATAAGGCAAATACACTATCAGTACACATAATAATCATATACTAGTAGGATCACGCAGCTGCTCCAACAAGTGAGTGTAGATAAACAACTTCAACATAGTAAACCAATTTATAGGACAAAATAACAAATTATAGTCCACACTTACATATCACTTTCGTGATTATTATTCTCATCATAACAATTTCAATAATGACTGTCTCATGGGACCCACACCCAAATAAGTTGTGTTGAAATGTGACACTCGATCCAATAATGTGTCAGAACGTGACATTCGATCCACGAATGTGTCGAAATGTGACACCCGATCCAATAATGTGTCAGAATATATCATCTGATCTAATAATGTGTCGTAATGTGACATTCGATCCAATAATCACAATAATAATTACACATATAATGAATAATTCATAACTTATACAAATCTGATAATAGGCCTGTTGCATGTAATTTGATCATGAGAAATAATTTATTATGCTCATATCATTATTCCATATTCACATATATACAGAAAGTATTACGAAGTAATGAACAAGTGCATATCATGCAAATGGGAATATCGAAGGAGTTTGTCTCCTATTCAAAATCTTGGCTCATTTTAGGTCTATAAACAATTGGAAAATTCAATAATCAACAATCAATGGCTAAATTATCTGGATTATATCAAAACCTTGACACTTGACCACTTTCATGATCATCTCTCCAACTAGGGGTTTTTTCCACCATTAATTGCAGATCACAATCTTTTCTATGAGGATTCTCTTAGATTCTAAGGTCTAGAAATCAAATAATAAGTTAGAGGGAATGATTAACTTACCTTTGTCGATGAAATAAGTGAAAAATTGAAGAAAAAATTCCCTAGGTCGCTTGTAGTCTCTCAAGGACGAAGTGAGAGAAGTAAAAATGAATCTGGGACTTTTTTGACTTAAAATTCGTGATTGTTCCGCCATGGCAGCACCATCATAGCGGGATTCACCCTGCCATGGTGGTACTGTCGTAGTGAGACCCATCTCGCCATGGCGGCATCGTCGTAGCGGATCCATCCTGCCATGGCAGATTCAGAAAGATAAAAATTTTGTAACTCGTATCCCAAGTCCCCATTTCACAACACACTTATACTAATATATAAATGATATTATCCACACAGATCGCCGTTAACATGCCTACCTGCCATCGACGAGTATATTGGTCATTCAACCATACAAATTTCAAAAAAAAAAATTCACAGCTGGTCAGACTAAATCTACTACATTCCATAACTTTCACCATATCAAACTTTATTTCTCTGACCTCAGTAGTTGTCTTTTGCATTTTTCTTGATTTTTTTTTATGTCCGCTCTAAATTCAGTGTCTAAAACATTACTATAATACCTTAGACATCAAAAATTAAAATTAAATCAAATTAAAAATTAAATGTGAAGAAATTGTTAAAATAGTAAGTGCGTACCTCTGTATTATAACTGATGTCATATGAAATATAAAAAACCTGCAAACAAAAAGTGCATAAAGAACTCTAAAACCTAGATGAACAATAAAAAGATCTGCAAAAGCAAGCCAAATAAATTGGAAAGCTCATGAGATAATATGTATTATTCAAAAATTTTATCAATGCCACGTAAATTGGAATAGAAAAGCTATGTTATTTGAAATACATATATGTAAAAAGTACGATAAATCACAATAATTAATAATTTAAAATATTTAAAAGGTAAATAAAATTTTGATTGACTCTCAAAGGTTTATATATGTGACATAAATTAGAACAAAGTAAATAACATATATTATTTAAAATTGACATAAAATATATTACAAGTCACAATAATTAATAACTTCAAATTTTTAAAAGACATATATACAGTTTCAATCGAGATCACCAAGTGCCGTAACACCCCACCTGACTATATGGATCCGCCCCTGTTCACAATAGAAGTAAATTAAAAAATAAGTAATAAATTATTATTAACAATGCCTTAATGTGACAATTGAAGAACCATAGTAGTTTTATTCCAATTCTTACTTACTATTTAAGGAGTTTATGTTTATGACATTTGGTTTGCCACGACAAGTCCCTTTCTGGCCCTATATTTATTTTCTATAGATAGAAGTCTTTATTTTTGCTTCTTATATATCGACTTTGAATCTGATTTTGTTTTCTGGCATTTAGTGCAAGACACATCATACAAGTAAAATTCATCTTACCTTTTTCTTAAGCAATTATATTTTAATTATGTCAAGTTGTTTGTTCTATATGCTTCACTATTTTATTACAATCCTCCTATAAAATAATTGAACAAACCATTCAAAGGGTCAACTAAGAGTTCTACGTCTACATGAGGATCACGACACTAATTAATTTAATGAAATAGTGAAGTATAATAGAGTAAAATTTCTTCTTTTCGACTTGGTGTTATTCTCTTTAAATTTTTTTTATTCATAGAGGATAATAACATTTTTTATTCCACACCGTTATTATTTTTAACTTTTGTAATATATATGACATATAGGAACAAATTTATAGGGCCACTTATGATTTTGGTGTTTTATTTATATTGCATGAGGAAGAGAAATTGGAAGCTATCGAAAACATTAAGAAGGGAGTTGTCTCTTAATGTGCATACATAAAGTTATATACACGTCATATCTATTTAAAGAAAAAATGGATTTATATCCTCTATACATAGTATCATCCATTTATTTAGTTTTATTGTAATAATATAATATAAAAGTTCACATTTTCTGCATAATGGTACGTGAGGGAATACATCTTTTTCTACGATGGTGATGTTTTAATAAACTTGGTCACCTTGAAAATCAAGATTAGAAACTACTCTAATATTTTTTTTCTTTATTATTATTTTATATCTTTCTAGATGACCAAAAAAACACATGGCAGGCCAAGAAGAAAGATTCAAAGGAATACATCATCTGGTTCTTAGCATATACTAGAATCTTATTGTATGTATTTTATTACTTAATTAATTAATTAATGATTAATGAATGTAATTAGCATTCTGCAGTTAACAGCTCACGCATGACACAGTTTATGATTCTATTCATCACGTTAGTCAAACATTTTTCTTAAGTAGATCCGTTGTTTTATAATTTGTTACGTTTTATTTTTTGCATCATGTTTCTCAAGGAAATAATGATTAAAAAATAATTTGATTACATTAGTACTTCCGACTCAATTTGCTTTTTGAGATTAAATTACATAAATTTTGATTAATTCTTTTAATATATTGACATGAGAAGAATTGTATCTTAATTTTTAGGCTCTACTCGTTTTAAATTAGTTGTCATGTTTCATTTTTTTCAAGAGTTAAACTATATAAATTTTGAGGAATATTTTAAAAACATATTTTTTTCTCATCAAATTAATGAAAAAACTTTCAATTTTTTTTTTTTTTAATATCTCAATCTTAATTGTTATATATTGAGTTGATTTCAATTTAGCTTCAAGATGCCAAATTGACTCTTAAAAAATGAAACGTAATAACCAATATGAAACTGTAATGACTTGTCCCCATCATTATGAATAAGTCAATGAGAAATAAATTGAGCTAGAAAACGTTTGCGTAGTAACTTACAAATTTTAAGCCTAGGTAGACTTGGACAAAATCTGAGTTAGGTGAGTTCTAGGACAATCTGGTAAAGGATTAGGGGTTGATTTTTGAGTTTGATCTTTTGAATTGATAGCCAAGACGATAAGAAGCATGTATGAGATTACGCAATCGAATCCGGACAAGTAGAACTCTCGAAATTGATCTTGGCGCAAAGAGTTGATTTTAGAACGTCATGGTTTAAGAATGTATTGTGAATTGAAAGTTTGAGTCACAAATCTCAAGTTTCTGACACTGAGCAACCTACCATGATGGGATATACCGCCATAGCGAGATAAGTGGCCTCCATGATAGGATAGTTAGAAATTTTAAGTCAGAAAATTAAAGTCTCAAAAATCATTTTTATTTCTCCTACTTTGTTCTTGTCACGATCGGGATAAGGGGCCTAGATGTGATATGGCGAAAGAGAACTCGAAAGTCCTCAATCAAGCCATCATAGCATCATCACACACATCATCGGTTTGGAAGCGCAGAAGTAAACACATAATACGTAAGTTCTAGGGGAAACGGGGCTTTGAACTCAAGCTATGGGGATGAACATGAATCACATAGCACATAACAGTTATCTGTAAAGGGCAGGTGAGTAGGACTCAAGCTATGGGGGCATTCCGGGTTAGGGGACTTTCCACATAAGCACATAATCACCACACAATCCCAACATCAAGTCATAAGCATAATTGAATACCATTTCCATAACCAAAGCTCATTAATCATAATATCTCAATAGTCAGAATATCCAACAAATACAATCTACATAAGATAAAGCGGGGTCTCGATATGGTTTGAGGCTCACCCTCAATACATAAGTAAAGAAAAGTAACAAAATAATACTAGGTAGATGGAAGGTGGTTATTGCCCTTGAACAAAAGGCTCACCACAAGCAATAGTCTTCAAGATAATCACACGTTTTTCGGTGGAAGATATAACTCGTCTCCGGTCCCTACATGGTTAGAACATGTAGACAAAGAATATGGGTTAGCATATAATATGTACTAAGTATGCGGGCATGCAATGCACATGACAATATAGTATGACCAAGCAAGATGGCAAGGGGACAAGTGATACGAAAGGAATGCACGTAACCAAAGAGGAATATAATAATATGCTATGCCATGATACATGAGATGTAATCTTACAATCATAATATAGTGAGGATGTAACCTCAACCGACAACAGAGGAAATCCGAGCAAGCTACTACCTGGATCCAGACTACTTGCCAAGTAGATCCCTAGTCAACCCTTCATCAAGGGGATACATAACAAGTAAATCCCTATCTAGGAAGATAACCCATAGTGGCACATGGTTTGACAGAAAGGAGTGTGGACCCTTGGAGATAGGTCACCCCGACTCTAATCCCTCAGTATTAAGTCTCATCCCATGGGAATACATATATACATGCAAACTTCAAATCGGAGAAACTTACATTCTTTTCAAAATCATGCATCATTAGTCAAAATCAAAATCATTGATCAAAACCATATTCATGCTTAGGCCAAAAGCCAACAAGAGTTTACAAAATCATTCTCATAATCATTCTCATAATCATTTTCATAATCATTTCCATAATCATTTCCATATCAATGTAATAAGAGTAGCCCATCTACATAGCTTATCAAATCAAGCCTTCATAACATATCAAAGTGGTGCAAGCACCCAAAATGCTCAAAGATCCATAACAAGAGACTATGTGATC